>RJWT010018026.1:0-19061 GCA_004365215.1 Cuniculus paca
CTAAAAATGTCAGTGTTCTAAGAGGAGCATATTATTTATTTCTGGAACATATTCAAAATCATAGCATGCAACAACATATTTTAAAATGAGTTAAATGAGGAAGAGCTAGAAATATCAACTATCCAGAGACACCTACTAATCATAATATGACCCACATTGCTGACATAATTAGAAAATATACCAGAGGAGAGTTATCTGTACAACTGACAAGATTATTGCTTAAGGACAAATACTGCTTAAAAATAATCAACTTTCAATCAAAAACTGAATTGTATGTGTAGTGTATATACATTTGTGTTTACATGTATGTGGATTCTTAATTTCAAAAGTTGATACAAATTAAAATAAATTTTCACTTAATTTCTGAATATTCATATGTAACCTTTTTTAAGACCCTTCAAAAAAAGTTATCAACACAAGAGTCTCAGGAAGCTTTTATTCAATTTTGAGAAAAGGTATCATTTTACTTTGAAATAAAGAATGATAATCATATTTAACACCCTATCTCCTAATCCACAATAAAGCAGATTGATATCTTTTGTAATGTATTCTGAATATATGCCGAGTTTCTCCCAGCTTTTCAGTTGCAAAATATACCTTCTATTTCTAAGCAAGACATCATATTCGACATGTTTTACATGTATTATTCATTTTAGACCAGGTGGAGACCTAGGTAAGATCTCTATTTGGATTCCCAAGCTTTGAAATCAGTAGTCACTATGCCAGGGAAGGCATTTGTTGGTGATCCTAGGAAAAAGTTATTCAGTGAATCTTGTAACCTTTCATGTAACATCTTGATGGTCTATTGGTTTGATAAGTTAATAAGTATAACTTTGCTATTTTTTTCTGAAGGCAATACCTAAAGAAATCAACAAATAACATTGTTGGGATTTATCCCAGGGCATAGAACCTTATCAGTCTGGGCTGAGTAAAATAAATTGCATTTATACCCTGGCGAATAAACCAATATAATATAATTCTTAAACACAATATAATATTTAATAAATTCCTGAAATGTGGTTAAGACTACTAGATATTTAAAATACATAGATCGTTGAATCATTAAACAGTCTTTGAAAATATAGGTTTAATAAAATAGGCACTTTTAACTAACAATGAAAGATAATTTCAGGGCTGCCTTTTCATAATTTAAGTGGTTTCTTCTATAGTAATTAAGTGACCTTCTCCAATTCTATTCACTTGTCCACTGGGCAAACCTTATCAAAAATACATGTAACAGACACTTTTCTGCCATTATGGAACTATCATTACTTGAGTTTATAGTATAGGCAAGGCTTCTCATAGAAAGGATTCAAGTTCACTATGTAATTTTTCTGAGTGTTTATTTCCCTATTTGCAAAAAAGAGAAGTCCTTTTATAATGGGCAATGCTTTTAAAATACATTAAATAACATCTATATGAGGATGTGAAACTAAATACCATGACTCCACTCTCCTCTTAGTAGTACTGGAATTGCTTAGGTGTCTACCTTGATCAACAAAAGCTCCATCTTGAGGTGGCAACCAATGGAGAATCAGTCTTCCTTAATAAAAGTGCTCAGCCTATATCACAGTCTGCTTCCTTGGTTGTGGTCTATAGGAAAGCTCAAGCTGGAGTTCATGGCATACATAGACATAAAGATGTCTATGTAATCATTAGTTATGGTGACAGCCCACCTTGAGGAGCTCCACCTTGAGTACTGATACATTCAAGATGTCATCTTTGAGGAGTATATGAACACATGTATGGGATTATCAGAAACTTTCTTGTTTGGGAGATAAAACTTACTTGGTAAATAGCTTTGCCTTTGTATCATAAACAACAACCCGTCATTTTTACCTCTCCAGTTGTTTGATAAACATTTCAGATTGGGAACCTTTGAGATCTAGAATGACTTTGCAGCTGCCTACAAGGTTCATTATATTTTCTTCAGTTACCATGTATACTTCAAATAAACACTCATCATTCATGACAGTCTTTCTTCCCTGATAACTTTTAAGAATCCAAGTAATATACACCTTTGCTGTTTACAAATTATGTGTTTACTTCATTTACTTAGCTAAAGTAGATCAAGGATATGTTAGTATGTGTTAACAAAATGTCAGGTGTTAGAATTTGTTGATACAGGCTAAAATGTAATGACAAACTTATTTAGTCCTTGCATGTCTCCACTGAATAGAAATTGTGTTCCTATAGATACATAGCAAATTTTTGTCAAAGTTCCCTGGATTGAGCGGGAAAACTGTTTTGAAATAGGTAGGAATGAGAAGGAGACTCTTCTTTACATTTATTGCCATGTGAGCATCTCATATATTCAAAATGGAAAATAATATGAACTGAAAATCAATTAACGTAAAAAAAATGGCAAAAATAGTGTTTATAAAAGAGGATGGAGTGACAAATGAATAACAGACATTGACAACCTTAGACCAAAAGCATTTAGGAAAAAGCTAAGAATTGTATAATGTTGTGTTTAGTTCAAGACAATTTAGAAGCTACGAGAATTTCTGTGACTTCTGCTATACTAATTAATCTGACAATGCTGTGAGTTAGCTCAAGAAGACGAAAGACAGTTCCCCTATATTAAAACCACAGATAATGAAACAGCAACACAATGTGAGTCTTAAAGTACTAATAAAGAGTCTCTAGAATTGAAGAGTCTCAACATCTGTATCCAGACAGAACAAGAACAGAGCTTTTACACTTGCTTATACTACATAGAATGTAGCAAAAATGACGGGGTATCATTTCCAAGATTAGGTTGTAAAAGACTGTGATTTTCATCTTCTTTGCACACCCCATCTCCTCTCCCTTGGTCTCCTAGGGAAAGGAAGCTGCCATGATATTATGCAGCTAGACATAACTAATACAATGTACTAGTGCTTCATTAAATTAAAAATAGGAAAAGTTAAATTATGGGTACAGTTTCTCTAAACTCTAGATGAATGCATTTCAATCATAGAGAAAGCACATATATAGTTTATACTAAGAGCCAAAATGGTTCAATATTACTATTGTTAAAATGTGGCTGCTTCTGGAGAGGAGTAGCAAGTAAGACAGTACAGGGAAGCAACAGGACAGTCACAAAAGATTTTAGAATTTTTAAAATATATACTTAAAATATTTATCTGTATTTTGTAAGAAATGGGTAAAACTCAGTTTTTTAAGGTCATAACATGGGAATTATACCTATATCAGAATGCTATGAAATACTCAAATCTTAAATTTTTACATTCATCTAAACATGTTTTTGAAATAAATTGAATATACAGCCTGGGAGAAGTAGAAGATATTTTTCATTATCAGTAATTATTGAAACTCTTAATAAAGAAGTAATATAACTTCACTATTTGTGCACTTATTTTTCATCACATTTAGTTGTTATTGAATTCTGTCTCTTTTCTAGGAATTTGACAGTGGAACTTTTAAGCTTCTGTTTGTGATTGTCTCATGGGAAAACTTTGAATCATGGCCAGGCTCTTTTTGGATTTTGATGAGGCCCAGCTTTCAAAGAGAATAAACAGCTTTACCCAGAACCAGTTAGGACAATTCCAATTCCTGTGGGCATTCAAGCTCCTGCACTTGGCAGAAAAGAAAAGAAAGATGCTTTAAAAGCCTGGTAGGTACCGTCAGATACTCTTACATATATATACGCACATTCAGCACAAGAGAGATAAATGTGCAAAATGGCTGACTTGCCCCAAAGATTTTTTCCACTTAAACCACGTAGGAGAGTAAAAAAAATCATAATGTCTTCTTAAAAAGGAACATTTTTACTTCCTTTCACTCTCTGACATCATCAAGACAGAATTACAGGAACAGGAGTAGAGAAAGGAAAGGAAGATAAAAAAGAGAAGAGAAAACTGGCGTTAGGCTAGGTAAAAGAGGAAGTAAAATAAACCCCTGACTGGCATGGTTAGCATATGATTTGGTATGCAAAAAAAGAAAGAAAAGAAAAGAAAGTAAAAGAAATAAGAAAAAGAAGGAAAGAAAGTAGGTGAGGAGGAAAAAAAAGTCAAGATATTAAAAGCAGTTTTTAAAGGCAAACATATCTGCAAGAATGATTGTGACTTACTAACTACAGTGAAATAAAAAGGCCCATCACGTAGCCATTTGTCATGTGTCTGAAGAATTAATAAAACCAATGATTTCATTTAATTGTGGCAGGAACTCTTGATGAGGTGTAATTACAAGTGTGTACCTTCTGAGAGCATCAGCCACTTTCATCAACATTGTTTCTGTTATTGAACCTGCAATTGTACTGTCACAATTGTTCTCTGCCTCTAAGTCAATGTAGACATTCTCAACTATGAGTTTATGAAGACTTTAAGGCAGTACACTGGTCAGCAGAACTTTCTGCAGTGGTGGAGTCTGTACTGTCTAGTCTAGAAACTATTCCCTGCACACAGCTAGTTACTGAACACCTGAACTGTGAGTACTGCAATTAAGGAACTGAATTTTTAACTTTACTTAACTGAATATCAATTTTAATCTAACAGGCATATGGTCAAATATTTACTCTGTTGGATAGCAGAGATTTGTGGGAATATCATGAAAAGCAGACAGATTTTATGCTGAAATTTAAATATCAAGTTTGCCTAAAGAGAGTAGAGATAATATAGGGCTTTGTAGGAATTACCAAGTGTGGGCTGTGGCAGTGTAAATTTAAGACTATATATGAGGAGACATATATAAATTTAAGCAGACAATATAAATTTAAAACATTATATATGAGGATAAAAAGTTTAGGATAACTGCCAATGATAATTCACTTAGACTAAGTATTCTTTTAATACTTCCAAAAACACTGAACAATGCCAAATAGGATATGCATAATCCACATTGCAAAACCCCAAATGTACCATTGGAAATATCTAATTTTCTAAGAACTGTCACAAGCCTACAGTAGACCCTGTCTCTAAACTAAACTATGTGCTACAAATGGGCTTTTTAAAAGAAAGATGACATTTAATGTGATGGGAAACAAACAATTGAAAATGATACAGCAAAATGAAAGATCCCTTACAAATTGGATCACAACTTCAAATTGTTGCTGCGTGACAATTTAACTCAAGTTCAACATTCATAGTATGAAACTGCATAGATCAAGGGACGGCCAATAATTCACATATGGCAATCATGGAATTTATTGTTATTCTTTACACAAAGACCCTTCTGTGCTGGAGCATTTCTTGGAGAGCCCCAGACACTCTGGCAAAGAATGAAAAAGACATGAAACCAAACTTTTGTAAAGCCCGACTCTTTCAGCAGATATTAATTTGACCAGTAAATCAACAACATATACTGGTTTGTAGATCAGACTCAATTGAATAATTTGAGATCTGGGGGTTAAAGCAGAGAAAGGAATGCCATGTTTGTAAGTATTTGGATGTGCCACAGCTCAGATAAGCTCTTATTATGCAGCCTCTTTCCTGTGTCTCTTACATTTCTGAATCACTCTAAGTTGTATTAAGATATGGTCTTGGAAAATGTGAGAAACTGAATTTTTTATGTATGCCAATTATAAACTAAGAGAATGCTCAAACCATTAAAAAATCACTGGCATAACAGATTTTTTTCTCATTTTGATTTTGTACATATTGAACCAGGTGTAAGCAACAATCCTATAGGAATTAGAAACTACAGCATCAATTTTCCATGAATGTCTGCACATGCTCAGATGAAAACTTTATATAGGGAAACGTAGATTTGACATGCTCAAATATGATTTGTACTTGGCAAATATTTCAATTGGTGAACTTAGTTGATTGGAATACATTAATACCTATATAATATATGAAATCATAGTTTGAAACTAGCATTTATTTATAGTTTTATTGAATTATTTAGACTAAGGCCTATCAGTAACATTTGTGGAATCTGATCCGAGAACAAACAAGGAGACAACATAATTAGAAGCAGAACAATCAGCACCAAAAATGTCTACATATTCAGCCTTTGTGTTCAGCTGCTTCTGACTCTAGGCTTCAATACAACTGTGGTTTAGCAATAGTCTCAGGGTATCCACTGAGGTATACCCAGAAAATGCAGTATGTACAGGTGAATACTTTCCTCACGAAAAGAAAGAAATAAGAATTTTTGTTGTTGTTGTTGCTGTTGCTGTTGTTGTTGAAATAGGTTCTCACTATGCATTGCAGGCTGGTCTTGAACTCAGTATGTAGCTCCAGTGGAGGTAGTCCTTCTGCCTCAGCCTCCCAAGTGCTGGGATTATAGGTGTGTGTCTCTATGCCCGGCAAGAACACTTTTAAGTTCATAAAAATTTCAGCTGAGAGGCAGAAACTGTGATTGAAACTTGTTCAACATAATACAACAACAATTTAACACAGCATTTCACATTTTGTCTTTCTTACAGGTATTTACTTAGTATGATATGATCGTTGGAGGTTATTTGGGAAGCCAATTTATCAAGGGTAACTTTGGGAGAAATTACATCATAAACCTATTAATGACTGGAATTCCCTTCTATTAAATTCAAATGCCTGGATTCAGACTGGCCAAGGAATGAGTATGACAAATTAAAGGACTATTTGGAATACGGGCATTGAAGAGATGTTCACTGCTCTTAGTGTAATATTTCTGAGGCACCAATGCACTGGAAAAATAACCTATTTTATAGGAACAGTATAATTGTATCCTAAATGGAACCTTTTAGAGACAGAAAATGGCAGGATATTAATTAAAGACCGCACTCTCTGGATGTGTGTTTTGGTATTGTTTGATCAATCTTCACATTTCATAATAAAAATCTGATTACAAACATGAGACATGAACATTGTCTAAAGTTTGTTGCTCAGAGACACTCACAGACTCAATGCCTGCTTTCCCTTTCTAATTTCCCTTGACTGTTGTCTGAGAAACCCTTCTTTCAAATTACCCAAGTCAGTAAAGAAATTACATGCAAAATAGTTCAGAAACAATGATTTTGAAGAAAGTAACTGTGCTTTCTCTCTATTTGTCCTCCTAAAGATTGCATTGCGTGCCTTAATTTATGACTGCATGAGAAAATGGGCAGATGGATTCAAGAAGGGCGCTCCCTGCTTTTCAGCTGCGTTCTGCAAGGAAGGGCAGAAGCTTGTGGACTTAGCACCTGATGCTGAACCAAGACAACTTCAGCTAAAAAGGAGAAGAGTAAGAAAAAGAATAAAACAACTACTGCTGCAGGCCTCACTTCGGGGAAGGTCAACAAGGAAATTACACCAGTAAGAAGCTGGTGAAGCCCACACAGGCTACAAACCTTGCTCCTAAAAGCGCCCCATGTGTGGCTGCTAATGCACAGGAAATGTGATTAGCTGCCTGGGAAAGTCCTAGAATTACTCCCATTCTGACTAGATTACTGGATAATTAGATTGGTAGTACTCTTCCCCGTCTGTGGCTGTCAGATTAAATCCGGCTGGTTCTCTTCAGAGAGCTGTCATGGCCCACAAGAACAAACAGAAACTGACATGGGGAGGAATGTTTTGTTAACTATTCAAAGAATCAAAATGCCTATTTTTTCCTCAATAATAAAACATGAAAAATATTCAGTGGTCTTGAATTTATTCAGATTGCCATTAGAGTTGATGAAGAAAAGATTACCAGACAAAGGCTGTCCAGATGGGCTTAATCTGTGTTAGTAATGGCAAACTGCAGGCTTGACTAGCCATCTGGTGGGGGCGGTGAGTGGAAAGGTAACCCTGAATTACCCAGAGAAGAAAGTCCATGGTCTGTTTTCCTATGTTGAGCCTCTGGCCTTCAACATCACAGATCAAGCACCATGAGACAGGTAGAGCACATGCTTCTAGACTTGGCTGAGCCTGTGTAGCTCTGCTTTTTTTCTCCTGGGATACAAGGCTTTGCACTGTAAAAACTGCTCCCTCATTTACTCCTAGGAAACATCCAGAACACAATCAGAACAAAGAGACCAAAGAAGAAGTGCACAAAGAGTGAGTTCACAGGAAGCTTTTATTGTCTTTTAATGTTGTCCCTGGCTGTGTTTCTGCCAGGTAAGTTTTGCAGCCGTGTTCCTCAGGTGTAGGGACCTGGGCTCTGGCAGGATAAGGCTGAGGAGCAGAGGCTCTGAGCAGTGCTTTCAGGGAGCACACCGGAGTCATGCATTGTTCTTAGTTTTATTTATATGTGATGAATAGTACTGATTTTCTATTTATGATAGAGCTATCAAGTTTTCTGTATAAAATAAATTTCCAAAAACAAACATGGGAGAAAAGTTTGACATGCAGAAATTAGCAATATAACAATTTTGAGAAACTCAAGTATTAATGAGAAAAGAGGGAGCGCTTGGAGTCAGATCCGATGGTGAATCCCAGCAGCTCCACTTCTAATTGCACACTTTCACGTGAGCCCATTCACTCTTCCCTGACTTCATGTTCATTTTATTATCAGACCAGCAAGCTATACTTAAACTGATCACAAGCCATCAAAAAGCAGCAGCAGAGAGCCTGTTATGGTTTGTACATTGTGTCAACCTGAGAAGTCTAGATGCTTAACTAAGAAACTCAGCAGCTCTACATCCTGGGTTGTAGAGAACAAGCAGTTACCCTTCTAGGATGTTGTTCACTGTGTCAATTTGAGAAGGTCAGAAGTTTAAGTGATTCAGCTTGGGGCCAGGGTCCCTAGTTTGTAACATCCTCATCCTGTGCAAGAGGAGGCTATGCAGATGGTGTGAGTGCTACACCCACCCCAAGGGAGCAGCCTGCATACAATAAAAGGCAAATGAGGAGCGCCAGTGTTCGCCTTCAGCTTGGATGTTGTCTCCTGGCTTCTGGCACAGACTGTTCAGCTTCTGCCTGGGACTCTTCAGCCTTCGTCGTAGACTCTCCAGCCTGCGTCGTAGACTCTTCAGTCTTCGTCGTAGACTCTTCAGCCTTGGTCGTAGACTCTTCAGTGTTCCGTCGTAGACCCATCGGCCTTCTGACACGGACTTGCACAGGACACTGCAGTAAGCTCCAGCCCTTGGGCTGGACCCCCTTTAACCTCCAGCATGCAGACACCCTCTGCATGCTCCCTCCTTCAACTTTGTGGCTGACCATTGTAAGCCAATCTTGTAATTTCTTATACAGTTGTCTATCTTGTATTATATCTGTTTCTCTAGTAAACCCTGACTGATACAGAGCCTGTCACAGTATGCATGCCTGGTAAATGAAACCAGGGATTGTCTGCAATGAGCAAAGCAAGAATTCTTTATCTCTTCACAAAATGCACAAGGAGTATCAATCCACAGGGTAAAAGGCAGTTTTTGGGTTCCTACTTCCTTGACTCCTAATTTTTACTATTGATCTCCAAGATCCGCAGGGTAACAGTGTACATTTTAGTGGACCTCTACTGCTCACAGATGCCAGCCACTGATACTAACTTCTTCCTCATTACATTTCTCACCCCATGTAATGTGCTCAAGAGATATTACCACAGTGGACACACCCATTTAAGAAGAAATAAAATATGCTTTAAGTGAGATACTCCCAAAATTGCTCTAGAGCTTTAATGCAATCCCAATGAAAACACCATTAGCATACCTCACAAAACTAGAGAAAACATTTCTAAAATTTATTTGGAATCAAAAGAGACCTAGAATAGCAAAGCAATTCTGGGCAACACAAGCAAGTCAGGGGGTATCACAATCCCTGACTTGAAATTACACTATAGAGCTACTGTAATAAAAACAGCATGGTACTGGCAAAAGAATACAGATTCTGAGCATCAGTGGAACAGCCTGGAATATGCAAGAAAAACTTAAAATGTACTCAGTCTCCTGATATTTGACAAAGGGGTCAACCATTCACTGGAAGGATAGCCTGTTTAGTAAATGGTGCTGGAAAAACTGGCTTTCCACATGCCAAAGACTAAAATTAGAGCCTTGTGTATCACCATGCACTACACAAAAGTCAAAATGGATCAAAAATCTAAATATTAAAACAGAAACACTAAATCTGATGGACAATAGAACAGGTAGAACACTGGAAGACATAGATGTTGGCAAAGATTTTATGAACAAAATCCTGATTGTACAGGAAATAATACAAAGAATCAACAACTGGGATCTTATCCTATTAAAAAGTTTTTGCACAGCAAAAGAAATCATGAACAAAGTGCAAAGACAACCCACAGAGTAGGAAAAAAAATTTTGCCAGCTGTTTTCAAAGGACTAGTATCTAGAATATATAAGGAACTGAAAAAAATCAGACCCTCCACATCAAAGACTCAATCCAAAAATGGACATTTGAGATGTATGCATACTTCTCAGAAAAAGAAATACAATGGCAAATAAATATATGAAAAAATCTTCAACATTATGGTCATTTAAGAAATGCAAATCAAAACAACTCTGAGATTCCATTTCACTCCAAATAAAATGGCTATTATCAAGAAAACAGCTAATAACAGATGCTGATGGGGCTGTGGGGTAAAGGGAACACTTCTCACACTGTGGAAATTTGCACAGAGATTGTTCAGAAAACCAGGATTAGAGGTCCCATTTGACTCAAATATTCCTCTTTTTGGTATATTCCTGGGAAAATTGAAAGTATCATACCACAGTGATGCAAGGACACCATTTTTATAGTGGCTTACTTCGCAATATCTAAATTTTGAAAGCAATTCAAATGCCCATCAACTGAGGAATGGAAAAAAAGAAGTGGTAAAAAATATATAATGGAATATCACTCAGCCATAAAGAATGATAAAGTTGAGATATTTATAGTGAAATGAATGAACCTTGAGACTAGAATCATAAGAGAAATGAATTGGACACACATGTGCAAATATTGTGTTATCTCTCTGGTGTGAGAAACTGAAAATGTAAATAAGAATCAAAATATACAATAAACATTGTGAAATAGGAAAAAAGTTTTCAAAAGGAAAAGAGAACTAAGGAGATGGGAGAGTGAAAGGAAGTAAAGGATAGAAAAAATGAGAAAACAAGAATAAAATGAAAACAGAACTTTGTGAATAGGGAGGGGAAAGGGGTTTAAAAGGAGGGACAGAAATGGGGAAAAATAGAGGAATCAAAATATATCATATACAGGTACAAATTCCCTCTAATGAATGTGATCATTATATATACATAAATTGTACCAAAAACTTAAAATGAAATTTAAAAAAATATATGAGAAAAAACAAGAGACAAGGCTTTTTTAAAATTCAAGAAAGTAAACTAAAATGTTAAAAGGTTTTGCATTTGTTTACAAGTAGAAAGTGAATTCTTTTGAAAAGTGTTTAAATTTTAATTTTTATAAAAGTATGTTTTTATTTTAAGAGAAAAAGCAGAATTTCAAAGCAAGATAATAGGAGTGTAACAGTAATTAATACATTGTGTGCTGTTATTGCCAAAGTAGTCATTCAGAGTACAAACAATATTGTCCAAACAATGTTAGCACAAACATTTCTTTTTAATGAACTAAGAGAAACTAGCAGTATAACTATCTTCACTATCTTGTATATACATACGTATTTTTCCCTTCCTTCCTTTCCTCTTTCCCCCTTCACAGTTTCCCTTTCTTTTTGAACAGCTTCTTCCCAATTCACAATATGTATTGTTCATTTTGGATTTTATTTACTTATTCAGCTTTTCACACTAGAGAGACAATATGATGTTTATACATGTGCATCTGATTTGTTTCACTTGAGAGTATGGTCTTGAGTTGCAACGATTTACCTATATAAGTCTCAAGTTTATCCTTCTTTATGGCTGAGTAGTACTCCATTGTATAAAAAGATCACATCTTTTCTATCCTTTACTTGGTTGATAGGCCTTTGGGTTGTTTCTGAGATTTAGCTATTACAGATTGTACTGCTATAAACATGGGTGCACATCTATTGCTGTGGTATGATGTTTAATTCTCCAGGAAAGATACCCAGAAGGGGAATAGCTGGGTCAAATGGGCCTTCCAATGATGGGTTTTTGAGGAATCTCCACACTGATTTCCATAGTGGTTGTACCAGTATACAGTCCCACCAACAGTGGAGAAGGGTTCCTTTTTCCCCACAGCCTCTCCAGCATTTGTTATTGGTTGATTTCTTGATGATAGCCATTCTTTTTGGGGTGACAGAATATCACTCCAGAAAATGAATGTTTAAAAAGTGTTTTATATGCTATTAAATGTGATAATTGGCACAAACTTTAGCAATAATTTAAAAAATGTATTGGAAATATTAAAGTATACCATTTGATTTAATACTTCTAACTTAAAAAAAGGAATATAAAGTAATAAAATGAATATGGGCATTATTTACTTATAAGAATGATGATTGCAGCCATCTAAAAATAGTAATGATTTAGAAATAAACAATAGGTTCAAAATACAATATTATTTTAATGAAATAGGAGGCTTTGTTACAAAGAGAAAACCATGGCCACTAAAAATTAAGTTTAGGAACAGTATTTAACAATACAAAGTGATTTGGTTTATATAAAGTTTAACAAACAGATTAAAATGTAATATATGTAAAAAGATTCACTTTATATATTTTGTTTAAACAGAGAAAGAAATTTTAAAATGTTAAGATAATAATACCATGCCTTGCAGGTTATAATATACATGTTTTGTTATTTCATTCTTAATGTTTTTTTCCCTAAAGCTTCTATTATAAAATATTAACAATAATAGCCAATTTATTTTTGTACTATTGGCCAAGGACTATGCTAAGCTTGTTATGTTTATTACCTCATGCAATCCTCAGGAAAACCCCATGAAGTTGAAAGCATCCTTATCTTCATTTACATATGGGTAAACACAGCTGCTAAGGCCTTGAATAACATACCCGAGGTCACATAGGAGTAATGGGTAGAAGTGGCCTTCAAATTATCTATCTGACAACTGAAACAGAATATGTTGGGGTTATGCACATTACTGTTTCAAAGGTATTATTCATATGATAGGGAAAAAACATCTTTAAAAGAAGGATAGAAGCCAAGAATCACTATGTATGTGCTTGATGACCAAAAGAATTGTGCAGATAAACGTAAAATCATTAAAATGGCTCCTCCACTTTGAAATCATGGCATCTATACATCATCCAGTGTATATTATTTGTACAATACATAATCATTTGAGAACCCAAAGATTTTGTTTACTTACAATAGATGGATGAATACACTTCTTTCCCAAATGTAACTAGTGTTACTAGTTTTGGATACCAAAAGATTTTAAACTGAGGATTAGACATTACTTATCTTCCATCGAATTTAGAATAATTTTCTAGAAAACTCCTGAAAATGAGCTTCATCTCCTGAGATTAATACTTTTTCCTTTGTTATAAAGGAAGTATAACAATATCAAATTCAACACCTAAAGGTAACCCTCCTAGCTTTTTCTGTTCATTCTAATGGCTTTTTAGGGGTGTGTGTGCATGTGTGTGTGTGTGTGTGTGTGTGTGTGTGTGGTGTGTATGTGTATATAAACAAAAATTTTAATGATGTGGAACATTCTGGATTTTCCAGATTCTGAAGTCACCGTAACACATACGAGTGACTATTGATTATTTGAGATGGTCACACAACTGTATCTGCTCCTGTATCATGCTCGTTTGTCAGTTTTCTCTCAGCCTTGCATGAGCCTGAATGGAGAATATTACAGTGTTTTTTCTCAGTCTGTCCAGAGCATGCTACTGAAGGTAGGGAATAGGATGGGGGTGGGGGGTCACAGCACAGCTTGGGACAGGGTTTAAATTTTCGTAGTGGACATCACTGATCCTGTCTTTGGATTAGCCTCATCGTCTGAATACCTCAATAAACTGGTACAAGATTTTTTACCCTTTCCCCTTCATTTCTTACTCAGTTTACCTTTCTTTTCCCTTTAAATATATCTGACATTCTTCCAAGATATTCCAAGGGAATCTCTAATCTTCCATCAAATTTAGAATAATTTTCCAGAAAACTCCTGCAAATGAGCTTCATTTCCTGAGATTAATAAATTTTCCTTTGCTATAAAGGAAGTATAACAATATGAAATTCAACATCTAAAGATAACCTTCTAGCTTTTCCAAAGGAATTTCTTGTTCCTGCCACTTTCCTGTGTCTTTTTTAGTCATGTTTTGTCTTCTATTTATCCTTCTTTCAGGCAGATACCGTGGTTCTCTGTTCACCTCCAGGAATTTTCCTAAACAAAAAGAAGACATCTGGGGCTAGCTTTACCAATGATACTTTTTTATTTATTCTGGGCTGCATCTTGATCACACTCTGTGTCTTTGTACTGTGCTTTTTGGTCATTAAGTATTTCATCATGAACATTTCCTCATTCTATACAACTTCTTTGGAAACAGAATACAATGGACAAATAAAATTCAACTTTACAGATTGAATAGGGTGATGTTTCCAAAGTTTGTAGAATAATAAGTATTACTGTATCAGGAAATAAGATGTTAGGCCTGCAGATGCCCGATGGGTAACTAAAATCAGGATGAAGTCTGGCATCTTTACCCTCATTTTTTATCTGCTCCTATCCTTCCCTTAGAACTTTTCATGAGATCCTTACCTAACCAGGCACATAGGCATTCTAATCACATAAGAAATGTCTGTATTAGAAGGTTTATTTTAGCCCCATACTTACTCAGGCTATCTCATCTCCCTTCAGGATGGATGACACCAATATAAGAGTGACTGTGTTAATTTTCAAGATTTGCAGGGACATCCAATTGCCAAGTTATACAATATCCAGTCTAAATCCTCAGAGAAATGCCCAGAAGTCTCCAGCCATTGTTCTAAAACCTGCAGCCACCTTGAATTCCATGAAAAGTAGGGCCCTGCTGACTACCTCATGATGAAGTCACCCCCTCAAGCAGGAGTAATTGCCCCAAATTGGGAGCTAACACTGCCTCTTTAGGCAGGAGCATCATCTGATCATGGGAACAGAACTGCCCAGTCACATGAAGATGGCTCCCAGGAACTTGCAAAACAAGTCGTGAGAAGTATACTGATCAACCAGACCACCATCTGGCCAGATTTACTTATGCTGCCAGCTACACAAGCTCTGCCAAAATGAACCCTTGGCTTTTCCTCTATTCCATAAAACCCCAAAGCTTTTGTCAGCCCCTTGAAGACAGATGTTTGAACCTCTTTCAATTCCTTTCCTGCCTTTGACTAATCTTCATCTCTTTGTTTGCTATTATGGAACAAGGGTCTGGACCTGATCTCTGGGGATCCCTGGAGCTAGGATTTTGCCCTAAACCTCTGGTAATATCATCAGGCATATTTATAAAACAATATAATTATCAGAAATTTCCTCTTGGATATTTTTTTTCTTGTTAGACTTGGGATAGGACAAAACAATCTTCACTTTATAGTTTAAGTGTTTTGAGATTATCTTTCCTGAATATAACCATGTCCTTTCACTTAAATATGAAGGCCACTTGTAGCTTTTTGCAAACATAGAGGCATACTATTGAGTTTTGGATCTTTTCATATAGAGATTAAGTTTAATCACTTAGAAATTTCAGCCAAGGGAGAACATCTAAACATGCTTGAGGGAACACCAAGGTCACTCTCTAGAGATTAGACTATTCCTTACAATGGCACTTCTGTATTTTTACAAGTAAACTATAGTGAATAACTTGAAGGAAATCTGCAAGATTGAGGAAAAAAAGAGACTATAAAAGAAATTTTAAAATTTTTGGAAAAGGAGTTATGCCAATTTATGTTTTTAACAGATTGAGGACTCTGAAAATATTTTCTAATTTCTGAAATTTTAAAAAGATAGTCTTAATTTACTTTGATCTACATTTAAAATTTTTCTAAGTTTGAAGTAATATCATATGATATGATCAGAATCCACAGCTTCAAACAGGAAAAATTTGATACAATCTAAAGAATAGCACGTTTTAAACTTTCTTACTATATTGCAAATCAAGAAACATCTATGATAAAATGTTAACAGGAGAAATTATGCAACGTACTGGCCTGCCTCTTTCTTCCAGAGGAATCTTTACAGACGTTAAATGCTTCACAAATCTTTTACTTGAAAGAAAACTGAATATTTCAGAACTGAGGATATGCATATTAGTTGCAAGGTGAGGCAAAAATTGGGAATTATACTCCAAATAGTGACCACAGCAATAGTTTTTGAACCATGTAGGCTAACAAAGATGGTGACAAATAAATCATCAAGCGATTTTGTGACTCTAATGGGAAATCTTGTAAGACGTATAATCCAGAAAGATTAAATGAAATTCTCAGGATAATATCAGAGTATCAAAAGTTATAAATTACAGCTTTGGTGGATGAATGAATTTAAATACATATGCATTAGCTAATAGAAGTTAGTCTCATAATCTATTGTTGACATGGCATGAATTTTAATGTGTTATTAGTCTAGGAGGATCATGTGCCTCATTATCCCATCTTGACAGGTTTTCTGGAAAAGCTTACTAGAATGAAATTCATCAAGGTATTGCTTTTAGTCACACTGAAATTGTGTTTTAGACTCGGACGTGTTTTGTTTGGTGGGGCTGCAGAAGAATTTATTTCTTGTGCTTTTTAAGAATTGCTTACCACACTCCCATATACCATTTCCCCTGCATCCTAGGTAAACACTAGCTCTTTAAGGAAAGATGCACTTTGATAATTTAAGAGTCTTCCAAATGGAATGAATGTTTGATAAAAGACACCCCCCCGCACACACACACAGTGGCAAAGAAGATGACATATAACTACCCAGAAGCTTCTTAGAGGCCTTTAATTACTTTCAGAGTTTGCGTGTCATTAGGTAAAATTTCCTATCACTCTCAAAGCTACCTTTTCCATTTTATGAAGTAAGAAATAGCCTACTCCACTGTCCATGTCATAGTGGAGACTAAAAGCTTTACAAATATAATCTGCTAATAAATATTCCATAATAAGCAAATGACAGATATGCAGAGATAATACTAAACCTGTGCTTTTAGTTTAAAATCCATCATGCTGCCTGTTCACATAAGAGAACTGGTTTGTAAATTTGCTTATTAAAAACAACCTGACATACATGTTAAAAGCACAGAAACTCAGGGGCCAAGGACTTAGCCTGCCCGACATGTGTGAGGCCCTGGCTTTGGCCCCAGCACTCTATAACACAAACAAACCTATAAACAGTACAGAAACCTGGGCAAAACCCAGGCCTAAGGGAAGAATCACAAAACCTACATTTTAATAAGCACATATTTCTTTTAATTAAACAATTCTAAAAACACTAAGTTGTAGCAAATACTGGAGTTCTGAAAATGTTACTTTTGAGAAAGTCATAATGATGAAGAATTCTTTAACTTCTCCAAAGTAAGCCTTAACCAAATTAACATGGCTACTGCATCTTGAGGGAGTTTGTGATGAATAAACATATTAATCACTGTTCCAGAAGCATTTTTATTTCTGCCTCTGGAAGCCTAAAATCACCAAGAACTTCAGAAAACACAAAGTTCTTGCTTCCTGACTTCATTTAAATGGGCACCAACAGGAAATAGCAGTGTTTAGGGATGTTAACATTGCATTCCTTTAGATCAGTAAATTAAGTAGAAGTAAACCCACAAAAAAATTTTAAAAAAGAAATAAACCTGCAAATGAACAACAAGAAAAAAAAAACATCAAAATTGCTGCTTCCTGCTGAAACGAACTCTGAGTAGCATCACTGGAAATGAAAACATGGGATGCTCCTATACAAGAAAGTTCCTCCAGCCTTGTTAGGAGCTTCTATGCTGCTAATAACCTGAGATTGAAATTAGAAACAGTAACACTGCACACATGCATGATAAGTTGCCCAATGCATCCTTGAAATGATCCATTCGCCACTTTACATAACTTGGGCAAACAGTTGCCTACTCTTCCTGTACTGATAAATCTTTTGTTCGTGGTTCAGTCAGTTACTTTCCTCATTAAAGAAAATAAAACCTAATTAAAATGAGGCTTCATATCCCTATTTGGAAAATCACCACTCCCCCATACCAGAAAGACTGAAGCAAGTAACTCTGCATTCATTTGCCATGGGAAGCCCTGCTGTGCAAATACATTTGCACCTAAGGTGGTGCTGGCAATGCAAGTATTTCCAACACAAATACGAACACAAAATACCTTTGCTTCTAATACTCTACCCACTGCAAGAAACCCATTAAACGCTTTAAATTTCATTTCCGAGGGGAAAAGCTTGTTAGACATTCTATAATTCAAAAGTTAAAAGGAGACAAGACAAAATAACAATGAATTTCTAAACATGGTCCAACTCCAACAGCTTTCCCTCTCACATGCGTTAATCGTTCTAGTGACAGCAAATTCATTTACTACCCTTAGTGGGTTTGATTTCCTTTAGGAAAATTTTTATTTGCACTTTACAACTATCATTAACTTCAAAGGATACTGACAGTTCTCAAGTTATTAAGTTAAAAGGCAGCCAACTTTCTGCTGGAGTCACTGCAAATTAATTCTGTCTTTCAAGGCCACATTGGGTCATTTCCCGAGCTAATGGTAATAAATAGTCTTTATTTCAATATTTAAAAAAAGTAGATATGTAATGCTTTTCTAATTAAAATGCTCAGAAGTGGGCAGGACTAAAGCTTAGTGTAAACTGTGGATAATTTTACACCATCTGTGGTCAAAACTGATATCTACACAATGTATACTCTCCTACAATTCCCAACTGACAAAAAACCAGCACAATAATCCTGATTTCCTTGATGGCAGCAACAGACTCTTCTAAGCACTTGTGTCTCTCAGCATCCCTTGCAGCTAGGTGGTTATATGACATTGTTAGACTACTAATAAGGAAGAAGTCAGTATGTAATGGCGTTTCTCTGAGAGTTTGGCTTTCTTGCTATAGAAACTGTCTCTTCCTTGCTTGCTTTGTCTTTCACCTGCCTGGCATACAGATGGCACAGACACAGAATCCAGGGGGAATTTCTTGAGACATGTACAGTTTATTGGGTTACTTTAAGACCTCTATACCTTGACAGCTACTATACTTAAACCTCTAGACATAGGAGCCGCATTGCTCTTGCTCAATATATATTCTCAGTGCCCAGAATACAGCAGAAACAGAAAAAATACTTAGATTTGTGGAGGAATGACTATACCAAACCTATTAATAAGACTGGAA
>RJWT010018027.1:0-19068 GCA_004365215.1 Cuniculus paca
TTTGTTCTGATACCCAACAGTTTAGACATGAGTTTGGCTGGTTTGATGTGCATCTAAAATCCTGGAAATAAATCATCCTTTTTCCCTATTGGTCTCTCTGATCTCTTGGATTCTAAAACATGTGGACCTTCCCAGTATCCTTGAGAAGGACATTTTTGTTTCCTTTTCATATAATGAATAGAATCTCAAATTTTTTGGTTATATTTAAAGTTTTTCTAAGTATTATATCCTAAAAGGATAAAGAGTAAAGTACTTTGATTTGAAAAACATAAGTCATCTTTGTAACCAACATAGAGAAGTTTCCCAACTGTAGCTCCTATTCCTTCTAGTATAAATGCCCCTTTCATGAAGACAGGGTTGACAGTGTCTGCTTCTGGCAATCTGAGGTGCTCCATCTGAGGTGAGCAGTGTTCTAAAAGATTTCCCGATATTTTCATCTCAATGAACATAAGCCTCATATATTCTGCAGGATTTGTGAATATGACAGTTATGCTCATGAGAAATCTATATGCCATAACTGATGTCAGTAAGGCAGATCACCCATGGTTGACACTTGCTAATCAGTTGAAAACTCCAGAAAGACAGGGCTCTTCCTGAAGATGGGGATTCTTCATTACTGAGTTGTAAATGAAGGGTTGCTTCCACTGATGCTGCAGTACACAGGGTCCTTACCAGGTGTTTTGTCCATCCCTTCCTCTGACATTTGACTCCAGTGGCTAAGAGTGTTTGATGAGAGATCCTACATTGTGCTGTGCAGTGGTCTTTAAATAGTCACAGTAGGAAATGACTGTAAGAGTAAGGAGTCTAAGATAGTTGAAAACTTTCCAACTCCTTAAATTCTAGTTGTCTAAAATATGTGAATGGACCATTTTCTTTATTTTAGTCAAAAACTACATTTGTTGTTTCTAAATGATTGACTAAGCTCATAACTTGTATCTCTCAGGCTCAGCCCCCTGAGCCAGAGAGGGCAAAGAGATATTTAAAGGGTGAGAAATTTTTCTGATCCTATCAATATAAAGTATCCAGATTTAGAAATTGCGACTCTGCTTAATTCAGTGCCTTTCAAATATGTGCTTTCTTGGAACCAGGAATTGAGCTCAGTGGCACAAGTGCCTGCCTGGCAAGTGCAAAGTTGTGAGTTTGATTTCCAGTACTAAAACAAAAACAAAACAAAACAAAACAAAAACAAACAAGCAAAAACAAATAAGTGGTATCTTTTTAAAATTTCTATTTTTTTATTTTGAAGAGAACAAAACCAAAATAAATAAATAAAGCAGAATAGAGTCAATTGAAACAAAACAATGAACGTGATACAAGACTTCAAAACAACATAAAAATAAACCAACAATGGTTACCATGTTGCCTCTCGCTATCTTCAAAATAACTTCCATCAGGCACAATAAAATCAAACAAAACAGAACAGAATAAAACCAATCAAGACAAAACAGTGAAAGCAATACAGGACTTCAAAACAGAACAATTGGAATACAACAGTGGCTACCATATACATCTTGTTATCTTCAAAGTAGTTGTTTATATCGTCAGACATAATAAAATGAAACAAAGCAAAATAGAATAAAATCAATCAAATGAAAACAAGTAAAGCAATACAGGGCTTCGAAACAAGATAATAGGAAATCAATAATGGCTATTATAATACATTCTGTTATTTTTGCAAAAGCTGTCCAAGTCATCAAATATAATAAAATCAAACAAAACAAAACAGAATAAAACCAAGCTAAACAGAATAATGAAAACAATACAGGGTTTCAAAACAGGATAATGGATTAACAATGGCCACTGCCTTTCCCTTGTAGACATCTCCCCTTTCACCTTCATAACATCTATTGTGCATTTTGGATCTCACTAACTCCTTTAGTTTGTTATAGTAGGGAGACAACATGATGCTCACCCATGTGACTCTGAACCATTTCACTCATGAGTATGATTTCAAGTTGTATCCATTTACCTACAAGAGCCTCAAGGTTATCTTCCTTTATAGCTGAGTAGCTTTCCATTGTATAAAAATGCTGTATCTTTCTTCTCCATTCTTCAGCTGATGGGCAAGCTACCCCTACTTTTTTTTTCTGGTTCCCTGTCACATAGAGCATTGTTTTCTCTTCTTTAACATTTAGTCTATGAATTTCCTTTTGAGTTAAATGTGTTTCTTGAATAAAACATATTGATGGATCTTGTCTCCTGATCCACTCTCCCTGTGCTTCTTTTTATTGGTTAATTGAGACCATCTATATTAATGGTCATGGCCAACATGCACTGGCTCATCTCTACCATGCTATTTTCCTGCTGTAGACTGTCTACTTTTCCCCTCTATTCAATTGTCTACCTCACTTGGTGATCCCCCTCTGCTGCTGTTCCTGGAACTGTGATCTTTTTTATCTCTATCCAGAACATGCTTCAATATTCTTTGTAGGCTTGGTTTGGCAGTCATGAATTCCTTCAGTTGTTCTTTGTCATGGAAGTATCTTGTTTCTCCATTAATTTTGAAAGATAGTTTTGCAGGGTACATCAATCTGGGTTGGAAGTTGTTTTCTCTCAGGACTTGAAATAACTTCACTCCAAGCTTTTCTTGACTTGATGGTTTGTGTTGAGAAGTCTGTTGTGATTCTGATGGGTTTTCCTTTATAAGTGATCTGTTTTCTTTTCTCTAACAACTTTTAATATTCTGTTCTTATGTTGAATTTCTGGGATCTTGGTTATTATATATGTGGGGGCAGATTTATTTTGGTTATGGCTAGCTGGAGTTCTATATACCTCACTTGTCTGTATATCATGTCCTTTCCCCATGTTTGGAAAATTTTCGGCTCTTACTTCTGTAAATAGAATTTTAATGTCATTTGTGTTGACCCCTGCTTTTTCACTGATAACTATTATTCTTAAATTATTTTGCTTTGCATCATTTTGCAGTCATTGAATTGTTATTTCCTGGTTCATCCTTATTTTTAAGTGGTCTTTCCTTTCATGATCACAAACTGCACACCTGTCTTTAAAGTCTGAAACTCTATCTTCAGTTTCTTTCAAGTGATTTTGCCAGCTTTCAATGGAGTTTTTAATTTCCTGGATATCTCTTTGAATCTGTTTCATGAATTTGAAATCTCTTTTATATTGTTCATTCATTGTTTCCTTCATTTTCCTATGCTCCTCTATTTTTTATCTTTGTCTTCTTTAGAGATGCTTAGCAATTCTTTTATTATGCTTTTCATTTCTTCTTTTACCTGAGATAGTATTTCTGTTCTGATTTCTTTTTTACTCTCATGAAATTGTCTCTTTACTTCAGTTTCCATCACTTCAGAAGCTTCAGGTGTGCAACTCCCAATCTTTCCCATGTTTTCATCTCCTGGACTTGCTCTGCTTGGGTTGGAGTCCAGGGACTACCTTTTGCTTCTTTGTCTTGACATATTCCTGGGTTTTTCCAAACAAGTGGGTAGTGGGATCCCAGGTACTTCCCATGTTGACAGCAATTTCTCTGGAGCATGACTGTTTGGTTCTCCTGTCCAGTGCAGGCTACAGGTAACCAGTGGAGGCCACTGGATGCTCTGGTGCAGGGCTGCCTTTTGTTTTTCCCAGCCCTTGCTGGTTACCTGGGGCAGAAGCTTCCCAAGGGCTGCTGGAATGCACGCAGGAGCAGGGCCTGCTGCTCCCTTCCCACTGAGCTGGTTACTGGTCAGCAGTGTCTCCCAGTGTCTGCTGGAATGCACATGAGAGCAGGGCCTGCCACTTCTTTTCCACTGAGCTAGTTACTGGCAAGCAGGGTCTCAATATGTGCTTTCTTGGATTAGTGAAATATATTGATTCTTTTGCTTCAGGATTGGTCAAAAATGCATGTGGATTTATTAGCAAAATTCTAAAATGTTAAAAAGAAGCAAAATAATGACCTACTAAAAAGCATAAGCTTGAAGGTTGAAATATTACTGTTTCAACATGCCATGTGTGTGTCTAATTCTCAAAAAAATGCATGCATAGCTGGGTTCTCTTTAATTTATGTTGAATTTGGAAATTTCCACTTGGGTAATTTGGCATCTCTGCCCTCCTACTTCTCATGCCAAATTATTTTCTTGGCATAGAGTTCATTGTTTAATAGGCCACCAAAGAAAAATGATTAAACTGAAAGATACTAAGTATATGTTGTCAACCAGATACTTTTCTTTTTCACACAAGGCCACATGGAAAGACTGACCAGGACTTGTTAAGGTATTTGTGAAAACTGCCATTTCCCAGGGAACAAATTGAGGACCAAGAAGCAAATTACTTGCTGTAAAGTCCCTCTTATCCATAATTATCCATGTTTCTTCATTACCAAAGAGAAATTATACAGGGCTATCAAAGGATGAGGGATATTGCTCTCACTTCAGTAAGTACAAGTATCTTGATCTTCTTACGCAAGGGAAAAAATCACCTTGATAAGTTTAGGTGTCTCTTTATAAGGACTCTGTCTCTGAACTGGTGTTGCCAAGCATAAAGACACCATCCTGAACATTCCAAACTAGTATCTTTCCAAGTGAATTAAAATCTAAGATGCTATGAAATAGTATATAAAGATAATTTTGAGTTAATGTCAAGCATTGTTAAGAATTAAAAAGGTAAGGAAGATGAGGTTGGCTCCATTGGTCTCTCTAATTGAGGTAGCAAGTTTGAGGCTCATAAGGGAATTACTGAAAAAAACAGAATGTCAATCCACCTCTGAGTCTGTCAAATCATGAAGGCAGAAGAGGCCACTGAGTATGGTAAAAATAAAACTATGTATGATAACTTAGTTAAGTGGTTTTTTACTTCCAAACTACAATTAAGTGATTTGATACAATATTTTAAAAAGACTAGTGTAGAATAAGTTTCTGCTATTTATTCCCAGAAACTTTCAGAAGATACCAAACTTCATTTTAGAATACGTTAAGCCAATCTTAACATTAATTGCCATTTTTTTGACTTGTGACTATTAAAAAACATGAAATTTTACATTTTTAAAAAGGTAACTTCTGACCTTGGAAATCATTGTTCTTTGGTCAACAAATTATATGCAAATGAAAAAAATCACTGAACATATTTAAATATTAATTTCACATCTTTTGTTCCTTTTCATCTGTTAAGCATTTCTAGTACTTTCATTGACTTTGTGCCAGGAGCACGAGAATGTGATTTATTTATGTTTCCACTTCTTCTGTGTCCCTAAGATGTGAAAATAGCCTGTGCCATCATTAAAAAGTCATTTTAATAAATGACCATCGAAAGCCTCACTACTTCCACCTACCCTGTTCTCTCTCTTCTAATGATCCAGAAGCGCTGGAGTTCTTATTTCTGTGAAAGCGGGAGTGCACCACATCCTAATCTGAGATGCAGTTAGCACAATCTTTAGCATGGTGTCACCATCCAGCAAGATCAATGAGGGCTTCACCTCCTGGCACCCCTGAGTTTACTCATTTTCCTGTCAGTTAAACTGGCTGCAGCAGTTACTTACCAAGCTGAAATCCAGGTGGTGAATACAAAAAAGCACAGGAAGAAGGGAAGCAGGACAAAGCTGTGGTGAACATGTGACATGCACCCACACAGTGCAAGGTGTCAGAGATCATGTCATTAAATACTCTTAGCTCTAGTCATTTTCCGGGGACAAATATTAGTATCACATCAATAAACAAAGAAAAAGTCAGCTTCAAAGCAAGAGAATTAGAGTTTACGGCAAGATGATTTTTCTCATTCCAAATCCCTTCAGGTTATGGGATTCACATTGTTTTGCTTACTTCTTTCTTTGAACGTCTCCCCTGTGTGCAGCTCTGTGGCATGCATCCACATATATACAAAGGAATAGTTCTCCTTCAGCTTGCCTTTTGTGTAGATTTAACATGGATGGACCATGATACCAGGACCTGCCAACGGCTCCTATCCAATTATATTATACCGTTGTCTTTCTTTGTTTCTAAGCTTCCCATCATCTGAAATCTTAGAGTTTCATGTGTTTCCTCATTTGCACTGCCAACATGCTAATGTGTTCCTTGGAAGTATTTTCTGGTTTCAGCTGTATCTGTGCCTTGTTCCAACAATAATCCTGAATTAAATAAATAAAACATATTATGTGTTAGTCACATGAGACAAATTCATTGTTTATTCTAATACCAGGCCCTTGCAGGTGGATCAGATTGTGTTATTTAAAGGACCCAAGAACTTGTCCCACCCTGGATTACAACAGTATCACACCCAGCTGTCAGCATCTCAGTGTTCTTCACCTGTGTGTGCTCTGGTGTTGCATAGCTGGGGCTCATGAGCCTCCTCTTTCAAATCAGCTTCACCTGGTCCAGTCCTTGTCATTCTGCTGGGAGGACTGATGTACATAATCAGGGGGAGAAGAATAAATCTTTCCTCAATCTACAGTTCCATCCATGAAAGATGATGAAGTGATTCACCTTGGTGTATGGTGAAAGTAAAAGAAACACCTCTTTCAATGCTTAGCACACATCCATACTTTAGGGATTGCATTGCTTTTAGAGGACAAATTTCATTTACTATTAAAAATTCACTGCCCCTAAACCATAGATTAGTTTGCTTATATTTAATTCTTCAGAGAGTGGAAGACAATAAAATAACAGGTGCATTTATGTAAATTTATTGCTTTTTTATTTTAAAGAGAATAAAACCAAGCAAAATAAAACAGGACAAAGCTGATCAAACAAACCACTGTAAGTGACAGGACTTCAAAACAATAGGAAATCAACAATGGTTACCATAATGCCTCAGGTCTTCAAAGAAGCTTCAGATACCTTCAGGCATAGTAAAAATCAAATCAAACAGAACAGAATAGAACCAATAAAAACAAATTAATGAATGCAATAAAGGACTTCAAAACAAGATAATAGTAAATCCAAAATGGCTACCATAATATATCTTGTTATCTTTGAAATAGCTGCCCATGCTATCAGATATAATAAAATCAAACAAAACAAATCAGACTAAAACCCAACCCAACAAAACAATGAAAATGATAAAGGACTTCAAAACAAGATAATAAGGAATTTACAATGGCTACCACCTTCATAAGGACATCCCCCATAGATGCTACATTGCATATTGTTATCCTCTGAATAGAAGATCAGTCTACTGGCTTTAGACCTGCAAAGCAGTGAAACACTAAACACTACAGCATTAAATTGTATTTTACCTCAATAGCTATCATCGCAGCCTGTGTTTCTTTGAATCAGCCGTTCGCTTACAGTGGGGGAGAGGAATTGGCTTTTACTGATTCCCAGCATGTGTACCAGAAGGGGCTGACATCTGGCTGTCACCCCAGTGGCCCACGCATGGCACTGATTCACAGGGAGGGCTTGCCTCTTGGTGACTCCTTGCTCTCCACCACAGTCCATAAATGACACTGACTCAAAGGAAAAGGTTGGTGTCTGGCTGTCCCCCCAGTGACCTGCACATGGCATCAGTTGGCAGGGAGGGCTTGCTTCTTGGTGACTTCTGTTCTCTTACTCTGCAGTCTGTGAACTGTAAGTTATGTGCTTTGCAGTACCTTACCCATAATAACTATATATATGCACATTGCTTGTATACATTACTTTAGATGGCAATTAATATTATATTTTATATTCTATACTTAAATAGTAATAAACTAATTATTGAATTATGTGTCTGTAATCTATCTCTATCCTTTATTTTCTATCTGTTCATATATTTATTTGTCTATGGAGACAGACAAAAAGAGTGAATATGTATATGTAAGATAAGTAGCCTTCAAGAAAGTACGTAGAAGAATATACAAATATAAGTAATATAAAATTTAGGAGTTTATGATTAAGAACTATACACAAAATAGCTTCACCAAACATTCAAGATCATACACAGGAAACATCCAGTATATGATGCAGTTGTAATGTATTCTATAAACTCAGAAGAGAGTGGATTTTAGGCCGGATAAATCAGGAAAACCCTTGTAAGTGAACTTAAAAACAGATAAGGGAGACTACTACTCTTCACCAGCAGCTAGAGTTGGGTATATTTTAATTTCCACAACTCTTCAAGGAGCATGTGTTTGTCACTATTTCACAGATGAGGAAACAAAAGCTAAACTCCCACTGGAAGTACAAAGCACAGCAGAACTTCTGGACTCACATTTTGTTTTCTTCAGGAGATGTTGGCTCTTCAATGAAGACAGGAGACCTGGGAAACTTCATGTAGTAGCAAACTCCAAAATGCAGCACCCATGAACAGAGTACAATAAGACATTTTGTTGAAGGAAAAGGCAGCTAAGTGGTGTCTGCATTGCATATTTTTCTTTTAAAATATGAGTAAAAAGAAAAGCAGTGAAAGCATTATAGAAATAACTCAATTCAGAATTTTTGATATACTTGGAATATGAGTCATTTGTCAAAATTTAAAGATGACTATATTTATACTGTTCAAACTACTTCTGTGACTCTCCACTCACTATTGCATCTATGGTACAAAATCTGTGGCTCAGTTCTGTGATGTTACACACTAGCCATTCTCCACCATCCCAGCGCTCAGATCCTCACATCCCTCTCTCCTCCATTCTCTCAGGAAGTCTGCTGTGTATTTGATCCTCAGCAAGTTGGACTTGTTTGTAACTTGGATTTTCCTGCACACACATTGGTGATTTCACCCAAGATTTTGCCATGATGTCACAAATAACTTTCATCTTCCTCAGACTCCAGTCCTGTGCTCCCTCTTGTTCACAGTATTCCTTGGCCTTCTGAGTGACTGCCACCCCTACCCATGTTAGTTTGATTGCTGTCCTTCCTTTTAGTGACTGTGTCTACCCTACGGCTTGATAGGATATTATAGTGATCCATCATTACCTCTGTCATATCCAGCACAGGAACTTCTGAGACATAAGAGCCAGCTATCTTGTTTTTTTTCCCCAGTATATGTCAGCAACCTCTTCAAGTAGAGTCTTTTGGTGAATTAATAAATAAATATCTCTTAGATTATTTGGTTTGCAAAAGCTAGCTCACTTTTCAATGCTTCTACTTGGAAAACATATGAACAATACTTGTGATTAACTGTTAAACATACACGTGATTGGCAACTTTTTTTTTTTTTGAGACAGTATCTTGCTATGTACTTCAGGCTTGCCTTGAACTCACTATGGAGCCCAGGCTGGCCTTAAACTTTTGATGATCCTCTTGTTTCAGCCTCCTGAGTGTTGAGATTACAGGTATGCACCACCACTCCCTGAATTGATTGGCAGCTTTTGATTTAGCGCCAGATGATTGCTGCTGCCTGGATTTTTGGTCATGTGTGCTGGCTCCACCTTGAGTGTGGACCAGACCCCATGCAATAACCAACAGGATAAGACAGGATGCAACCTGATTGCTCTGTGACTTCTCTGGCTTTCTAACTTTCCAGCTCTAAGGCAGCCTGCTGCTGTGTGAAGAGGGTGGGGTAGTAAGGATCTGAGGACAGCCTTCACTAACTGCCAATGGCCTCATCCCAGTGGCTAAGGAAGGACCAGGGGAGCAAACTTGGAGGAAGACTTTTCCTAGTTTGGTTTTCAGACAGAACCACAGTCCCTGATGATCACAGCCTGGGGGACCCTAAGACACACAGTTCAACTTGGCCGCACCTAGATTCTAGACATACAGGAAATGTGAGGTGATACATACTGTTGCTTTAAACCCCAATGTTGGACTGTGAGTCACGTGGCATTAGATAACTGACATCATACTACGGTAGTTTAAATTTATTGAGTTTTTTTCTTGCACACACACACACACAATCTCATTACTTGGCACAACTTTGACAAACTTTGTCCAATCTAGGAATATATTGCTGAAATAAGGCATGTCCTCCAATGTTAAAAAGGACAGTCTAACCCTAGGAATTAAAATGAAGCTTGCATATAAAGTATATTTTGTATTTCACCAAAATTAAAAGTATGAGAATCTGATGAACATCAGTTCTTGCTAGACAGGAAACTCCTAATAATTAAACAAATTTAAAATTTTCTGAAAAAGACATCCAAGTTATTGAACTGTGTACTCATAATCCATTTTAATGTTCTTTCTCAAATGGAGATTACGATATTTTGCAGGATCTGGCTTTTCTGAGGTTTTTGAAGTAAGTAATAATCTGAATATTTTACAATGCACAATCATATCTTCATAACAACATTAGAGAGCTGATTGAACTTATTCCAAACAATCATATGGCATATATTCTTATTGTCATCACCAACAACTAGTGGTACTATTTTGTTTTTCCTCTCAAAATATTCAGAAATATTAGAGTACCTTCACATAGATACATTCAAGAGGCATCAACTTGGCATCTCTGAAAATACATAAAAATAAGTTGACAAGAGAAAAAAGTTACAGAGTACTAAAAAATGATGAATGTCAGTGAAACATCCTTAACAAAGAAATTTTTAACAACCCAATCTGATTTTTTAAAACTTTAACTCGAAGTTATAAGTGGAGATAGAACTAATAAATGTAACTTGAAGCCACATAATTGTGATTTTCTAACCAAAAAATTCAAGACTCAGTAAACGAATTTCTTCTCAAAGCAAGAAGCAGAGACAACAGCATTGAAGTGAAACAAACTCAACTATTCAGTAATAGTGACACACAAAAGGGATAATCCTACCAAAAGACAAATGAGTCAAAATTTCTAAGGTCAGAAAATAAATACATAAAGAAATGAATTTTAAAATAATGTATTTAACCGAGTGTGGTGGCACAGACCTGTAATTCCAGCATTCTTAGAGGCTGAGATAAGAGGATCACAAGTTCAAGCCCAACTCATGCAACTGATTTAAGACACTTTCCCAAATTACATAAAAACACTGGTGGTTTAACTCAGTGTGAAGGCCTTTAGACCAATTAGCACTACTGTATGAAAATAAGCACTTTCATTGAACTTATTTTGTATCTTATCACCACAAACAAAAGTAAATGCTACATGCAATACTTAGAAAGCCTTAAAAATGCTGTAATCTAACATGTGCAATAGTATAAACATCATAAAGGTAAATATGGCAAAACTATTAAGTAACGAAACTCTTGCGATACATCTCTGTATATGTTAAGTGTATCTTTAAAAAAAATAGGAAAAACTACAATTTCAAATGAGTGCTGTTGTTTTTCCTTTTGAAAAAAAAAAATCCAGGAATATTTAAGTGATGCCATAAGTGTTTCAATCACTGTAAGAGTTTACCTTGAAATCCCCTTAGAGACAGTAGTTAAGAAATGTCTTAGCTCTGAATGCTTGTAGAACTGGAAGCAACCAGAGTAACTGTAGCATATTAATATAAATACTGGATGCATGATGAGGTTAGATGAGCTGGTGAACATGTACTCTACATACAAGGGCAAAACTCCATTCATTCCAGCCTACTTGTTGCCTTGAGCACTTTCTGTTACAGCTGTGTCCATTTTTCAAAATTAACTAGAAATGCATATTAGTATGAATTTTGATTTTTAAATTAGTCTTTCAAACACAAATTCTTTTGAGGACTAAAATGTTCTAAAAAAGAAAATGTATTCATGGAGTATTTTATGGTTGTTTTGTCAACTGCTCATGAGTTCCAATTGTAATCAAGCTTGGATGAAAGCAGTGTGCAATTGTGCAATGTGAAAAGTGGAAAGAGGCAATATTGATAGTTCTTTAGAGCATGCCACATTCAAAGAAAATGTACAGGGAGGACAAAATAATAATAAAAAGAAGGATTATAGATGATGACTCTAAGAAGTTTCCAAGCTAGCAACCAAAGATTGGAGAAATATCGCTGTGAATATATATACTTTTTTATTTCAGAGGAAAACGTGTATGATGCACAATACATCAAAAGTAAAGCCTAGGCAGCAGAATATGATGGCTAATCATGATTTTCAACTTGATTGAGGAGAGACACCCAGGAGACTAGTGAAGCACACTTCTAATATGCATCTGAATGTGTTGTGAGGGTGTTCTCTTGGGGACTATATCTGGTCCCTGGCCCTTTCCTCTCTGGTGTTCTTTCCCTGATCTCTGCTTCCTAGGGTCTGTGAGCTGAGCATCTCTCCACTGTGGCCACTTCCATCATGATGTTTTGACTTGGGGTTGGTCAACTTTGGATGGAAACCATGAGCCAAAATGAACCATTCCTCCTTTAAGTTGGAGATTCTGGATATTTTGTACAAACAACTAAAAACTGACCAATGCACCAAATTTAAAATAACCCATATGGTAGATAGGATATATTAGAGAAAGAAAATCAATATGGTGTGACTCTCATGCCCCACCTTTCAATTATAACCATACAAGATATAAATGAATGCACTTTGAGACAATACTCTTAAGTGAAATAAATTGGTCACACATGTGTAAATATCACAATAGTACTCTGGTTCCAGAAACCAAAAGTGTAAATAAAGACCAAAATGTATAACAGATATTATGAAACAGGAACACAAATTTCAAATGGGAAGGTGAATTAAGGAGGGGAGAAAAAGAAAGGAAAGAAAGAAAAAGAATCAAAACAAGAAAAGAAGAAAAATGGAAAAAAAAAGCCTTTGTAAGTAAGGAGAGGAAGAGAGATTGAAGGGAGGACATGGGAATAAGAAAAAAAAAGTCAAGATATATCATGTACAGGAAGAAATTTGCTATGATGAATGTGATCATTATGTATATCTAAATTGTACCAATAAACTTAGTTAATTTTTTAAAAAGTTCCTAAAACCTTGATAGAACAGGAAATAATTTACAAAACCACAGACAGCTACCAATTCTGAACTGAACAGGCGTAGGAATTATTTATATACATTATTTATATTTTTGCATGATTTCGATACTTTTTAACATAGTATATAACATTTATAATTAAAATTGCATCATAAACTATATTGATCTGCAATATGATAGAAAAGAATGTCTTGAACGTCACCATTCACCACACACAAAAACTTCAACTACCACTATTCATCAACCATAATGTCTCCTTGAAAACCTTAATACTTGAAATGAAGTTTGAGACCCTGCATGATCTGCAGAACTGAAAGAAAACTGACGTAGAAAGGAACAAAAATCTTTGTCACTCATACCTTGGGAGAAGAAACTCTGGTCATCCTATCTCAAGTAGCATTTTTGCCTGACCTTGAGGTGCAGCCTGCAGCCTTTCCCAACTGTACATCTTAAATATCAAAAGGCATGTAGGGGCTGGTCTCCTAAGGTACACAGACAAACACATGAGATCACAAGGATTTGGAAGACTCTGGCACTCACGACACCTCCAAGAAAAAAATGATAAAGTTCTGATAATGGGCACTAAAAAGTGGAGATCAGAGAAATTATTGACTATAATTCAGAATAGCACTCAGTCACAAGAAATTACAGAAAAACTAAATGAAATTTGTAAAAGAAATACATAAAGTGACAAGTTTGAGAAACAAATAGAAATAAGAAACAAATATATAATCTAGAAATGAAGAATACACTGACTAAACTTAAAATATTAGTCGAAAGTCTCAAAAACAGACAAACATGAGAAATAATCATTGGACTGTGATGGAGAATTCTTGAAATTATCCAAGCAGGGGAGCAAAATCACACAATAACATAAGTTAATGAAGTCTGATAATGATGAGACAACTTCAAGGGATAAACCATTGCATAATAGGAATTATGAAGAATAAAAATAAAAGAAAAAAAACCTAGGAAATTTAAAAAGTATGTACAATGTGTCTGAAAGTTTCTCTATTCTGAGGATACATACAAATATATATTATTTACAACTACTTCTCCATCAACCTTTATAGATCTATTTCTATCTACTTTTAAATAATTAAAAAAGATAAAGGACAGAGAGCTGGACATTAACAAATATTTTGTTTCACTCAATCAGTATTTTCTTTCCACTTTCTCTTCCAGAAAATATATAAAGCATAGAATTCACATCTTATTTCTTTTAATTATGTAATTCACTGGCAATAAGCATTTATAATATTATGAAGCAGTGATCATTATATATATCCAGAAAATAATGTATCATTTTAAATATGACATAAAATTTTAATAAATGATAAAATTTAATAAACAGAAAATTTGAAAGTTAAATTTTCTTTACCTTGCAGTTTCTTTTATCAATATTCTACTTTTCACTTCTACAAATTTGACTATTCTATATAATTTGAATAAATAATAGTTATATTTTCTTTCTCTAATACTTCATTTAGCAAAAAGTGTTAAAAAGTTATGTATGTTATAGAACATATCAGAATTTTGTTACAGCTAGATAATTTAGTTTCAATTATTTTATTGCCATTTTTAAGTTTATTTCTAACTATTTTATTGTTTTTGCTTCTATCACAAATAAATTCCTTTATTTCCTTTATATGGGTCACTGACAATGCATAAAAACACAATTGGACTGGTTCCTCCCCTTGCATCACAGGACCCAACAACTGGCTCAGGAAGAATTAGGGTGAATGGTCCCTCATCCCCACACTGGTGGTACCAGGTGACCAGGGGAACACCAGTCACACAGTAGGACCCTGACTAGGACACACATGATGGACAGGCAAGACCAGTGGTATAGAAAAGTCCAAAGCAACATTAGCAATGCTAGTCAACAGGTGGTAAGTTAAGTGAATCAGCTTTGTGCTTGGGAACAAAGACAAATGGAATAGACATAGGTAAAAGGAGTTGTCACTTCTTCCCCTTTTTAAATCTTTGTCTTTTTTTTTCCTTTTTTCTTATCTTTTTTGTTTTCTCTTTCCTAAATGTTTGGGGATAACTCCAGTCACGGAAAATAATCATACCCCTCAAACCCAGAGACTAATCCTTTGCTTACTCCTTCATCCTTTCTTTTTTGCCTTCTTCTCTGTTTCCCAAAGCTTCCATGATCATTCTTTGATTTCCAACATTGCTTCCACTTCTTTTTCAGTTATTTTTGTTTTATCCATTATCTTTCTTAAATTTCCCTATCACAAGGTAAAACCACTATACCAAGAGGAATCACTTTGCACACAAGCTCATAATTTATGACAAATTCTGTTATATAGATTTTGCTCTTATGGTTTAAAGTACAAAATTAATAGCTACCACAGTTGGTCAGTCTCTAAACTGTGCTTGATGCTATTGTGATTGTTAATTATACAACTTTAGCTAGGATGTCATATCTGTTGATTTCCCTTCTGTAACAATACTGGAAAACTGTAGGGTAATAACCTCAGCATAGCCCAACACCAAAGGATTGGGGATGGAGCCAAACATATACTATAATCTCACAATTAATTGGGAAAGCAGGCTCTTGGGACAGACACAAATCAAGAACCACCTATACAGAGAAACATCCATGAAGAACAGATATTTCCTAGAGAGGTCTTGTTACTTATGATATAGCTACTTACTACAAAAATTTACAAAGATCAACAAACAAAACAAAACAAAAATTTTTGAAATAGGCAATGACAAGATGCAGAAGCAAAATGCAAACACAGACCTCCAGCCCATGCACAACAAGTCCAGGACACCTCAATATAGGGAAAAATAAAACATAAACAACTGAAATTTCTCGAATGACAGCAATAAAAGGAAAAAAACAAATCTATTAGGCTATAGAGGAAATCAGATCAGACAAAATCTCTCAGATAAAAAAAAAACAACCATACTGAAATGATAACACAGATAATCTACAGTACACACAATAAAAAAAAATAAAGGGACATAGCTCATCAGTGCATTGCCTCCCTGAGCAGCTTGAGATCATAAGTTTGATTCCTGGTATGAAAGAAAGAAAGAAAGAAAGAAAGAAAGAAAGAAAGAAAGAAAGAAAGAAAGAAAGGCATAGGAAAGTGATGGAAACTTTGAGTGAACAACATAAGAAAAAAAACTGATGCATGAAACAGATTCAAACAGATATCCAAGAAATTGAAACTTCCACTGAAAGATAGCAAAACTTTTTCAATGAAACTGAGGATAGACTTTCTGACCTTGAAGACCAGATCATAGACAACAATCATGAAAAGAAAGATCTCTTGACAATAACAAGGGATCAGGAAATAACAATTCAACAGTAGCAAGATGATGCAAAGAAAAAAATAGAAGACGATAGATGTCAATGAAAAATGCAAGTTAACACAAATGACATAAAAAGTCAATATGCAAAAGTAATAGCAGAAAATTTCCCAAGCATGGAAACAGAAACTGACATGCAGATAAGCATGGCATATGCAATGATAAAGAGCCATGACCAAGATACATCTACACTGAGATATATAATAATCAAGATTCCAAAAAGTTGGCACAAGAACAGAATATTAAAAGCTCATAGAGAAAAGAAACAGATCGGCAATGAAGATAAGGCCATCTCAATCATGACAGACTTCCCAACACAAATTTACAAGTCAAGAATTGCTTGGAGTAAAATATTTCATGTCCTGAAAGAAAACAACTTTCAATCTAGAAGTTCCCTGCAAAACTGTCTTTCAAAATTAATCAAGAAATAAGATACTTCCATGACAAAGAACAGCAGAAGAAATCCATGACCACCAAACCAACCCTACAAAGAGTACTGAAAGATATTTGAGACAGAGATCAAAATGATCACAATTCCAGGAACAACAGAAAGAAATCATCAGGCAGAGCAAGCATTTAAACAGAGGGGAAAAGCAGAAAACTAACAGCAGAATAATGCCATGACAAAGACAAGTCAATACGTATCAGTTATAACCACCAATGTAAATGGCCTCAATTCACCAATCAAAAGAAACAAACTGACAGAATGTACCAAGAAACAAGATTCAACAATATACTGTTTACAAGAAACACATTTAACCCAAAATGAAATTCATAGACTGAAAGCCAAAGGATGGAAAACAATACTGCATACAACAGGAACCCAGAAATAAAAACAAGGATAGCTATACTGTTTGCAGACAATGTGAACTTAAAATCAAGAATCACTGAAGGAGACAGAAAAAGTTACCACATACTTGTTAGGATTAAAGCTAACAATCTTCAAGAAGAAGAGATAACAATCACAAATATATATGTTCTAAATACAGGAACATCCAACAGTATAAGACAAATATTAATAGACATGAAAAAATCCAATAAGGAATAACACAATTGTAACAGGGAATCTCAATATCCCTTTGTCACAGGGAGATAGAGCAGCTAGAGAAAAAAAAATCAGCAAAGAAATAACAAAATTGAACCAAACCAGTGAAGCAATTGACTTAGTAGATGGTTGTGGAGTGTTCCACTTAAAATAATGCACATTCTTCCCCAGCCACACTTGGGATGTTCTTTAAAATAGACCGTATACTAGCTCATAGGACATGCTTAAGTAAAGGCAAGGGAATTGAAATTATCCAATGCTTATTATCTGACCATAGTTCAATGAATTTGGTAAACAATGGCAAGAGAAACTACAGAAACTTCAAGAATGCATAGAAATTAAATAACACCTTCTTCAACAACAAATGGTTCACAGATGAAATCAAAGAATAACTTAAATAATAACTACAGTTAAATGAAAATGCAGATACAACATACAGGAACCTGGGGGATACCATGAAAGTAGTTATAAGAGAGAAATTTATAGTGGTGAATTCTCATCTTTGGAAAACAGAATAAGCACAAATAAACTTATGTTTCACCTTGAGCTTCTAGAAAAAGAAGGGCAAGTCAAATTCAAGGCAATGGGAGGAAACTATAATGATCACAGCAGAAATTAGTGCAACAGAGACTAAGAAAACAATACAGAGAATTAATGAATTGAAAGAATTAATAACATTGATAAATTTTTGGCTAACCTTATCAAAAAAAGGAAAGAAAAGGCTCAAATTCATTCAATAAGGAATGAAAAGCATGAAATCACAAGATCCTGTGGAAATTCAGAAGACCCGCAATACCTACTTCATAATTTTTCATTCACATAGGATGGAAAACGCAGAAGAAATGAATATTTATGAATTGCCAAAGATGAATAAAGGAGATATAAAAATGCTGAATAATGCAATATCAATTTGTGAAATTGAAAATATAATGAAAAATTTACCAACAAAAAAAAGCACAGGTGCTGATGGACTCACTGCTCAATTTTACAAGAAATTTAGAGAAGATATAATACCAATACTCCTTAAACTCTTCAATGACATTGATTGGAAAGAAATGCTCCCTAAATCATTCCTGGAGGCAAGAAAGACCCAACCAAAACTAGAGAACTACAGGTAAATCCCCAAATGAACATAGATGCAAAAATCCTTAACAAGATACTATCAAGCAGAATATAACAAATCAACAAGATTATAGAACATGACCAAGTGGGAATTCATCCAAGGAATACAGTGATGGTTCATCATACACAAACCAATAGACATAAGACACCATATCAACAGATCCAGTGACAAAAATCACATGATCATCTCAGTAGATGCAGAAAAACTTTTGACAATGTACAACACTCATTAATGATGAAAACCCTACAGAAAACTGGAATAGACAGTCATTACCTCAATCTGATAAAAGCCATCTACAACAAACCAACAGCCAACATCATACTAAATGAACAAAAACTAAAAGTTTTCACTCTAAAATCAGAAACAAGATAAAGATCTTCACTATTAGTATTCCTATTAAATATACTTCTGGAAACATTAGAGCAATTAAGCAAGAGAGAGAAACACAAAAGAAATAAAAGGAATAAAGATAGAAAAGGAAGAAGTTAAATTATTATTATTCACAGAAGACATGAAGCCCTATATAGAAGACCTCAAAAACTTCACCAAAAGACTTCTAGATTCAATAACCAAATTCAGTAGCTTAGCTGTATAAAAGTCAACACTCAAAAATCAATAGCATTCCTGTTCACAAAAAACAATCTCACTGACAGAAATTAGGGAAACCACACCCTTCATGATAGCATCCAAAAAAATGAAATACTTAGGAGTCAATCTAACAAAGAAAGTTAAACTCTGTGTACTGAATAATATAATATTCTCAAAAAGGAGATCTAGGAGGATATCAAAAAATGTAAAGATATCTCTTGCTCATGGATAGAAAAAAACAACATAGTGAAAATAACCATACTTGCAAAATTGTTATAGAGAGTCAATGTAA
>RJWT010018028.1:0-19068 GCA_004365215.1 Cuniculus paca
TCAAGACAGAAAAGCTCTAATGCAATCAAACTGAGAGAAGCTGGGGGATATAGGTGGTAGTACATAACTTGGTAAAAGGATTGTAGGCAGACAGCACAGAGTTGTAAACAGAGGATGATAGTCAATATGGCAAGGAGCAAAGAAAAGTCAATCAACAAACGCTCTTACTATACCCAGCATTAGCATTTCATGGGGTTCCATCCTTCTGATTAATGAATGGCCACAGGTAAAGAAAGAATGGGTATCTTGAAGGTTTTCATGATCCATGATGGATATGACTAATTAAGATGAATTATACAAAACAAAGTAATTATTTCTCCTCACCCAAGGCTATGAAAATATTCTACCCTATCTCAAATTATAACTTGTATAGTAGCATTTGTGGTTGTTTTCCTCCATGATTTCAGAATAAGATATAGAAAAACAATAGTAGAAAGTGAGTACTTGGGTTTTTAATTTTTAATTTTTAAAAATCTGTTTTCAGGAAGCACTTTCATCACTTTATGCTATACCAACTGTAACAGAAAAGAAGAAAAAGCGTAAAGATAATGTGGTTCATCTCAATTCATTGATTACTAGTGGTTATACCAAGAAAGTGGATATCACATTTATTCCACGAAGGGTAAGCACTTTGGAAAGATCCCCATAGCATGGTGGAGTTCATACTGGCAGTTTTTCAAATGTTTCCTGTGCATATGATCCAAACAAATGGTCCAAGTTTATCTTTCAAGTTGCTCTCTGTGGAAGTCTTTTTGCCATGTCCAGTTACTTTCAACTCAGTAAGTTTAACTGTTGCTTACCAGCGTCCTGGTTTCCTTTGTTCCTATTTCTCCATTGACATCTAAGTTTTCTTTAAAAGACTGAATTCTTTGTCAGTGGCATTCCGTACAGCCCTTCACTCACCAAATTCTATAGATACTTCATCTTGGTACCCCTCAGATCTGACCCTCTTCCTCACAGTCTTTACCTTACTTAGGAGTTTCCTACTGGTAAGACTGGATATATTCAAGTAGTTGCCTGAAGCATCTGCCTTAAAAGAGGTGGAGACATCTCTGGGAGGATGTCCTTTCAGTGCCCATCAAATCATATTGAAGGAGCAACTCCTCTGGCTTTCTGTTACGACAATAATTTCACCTTTCACATGAAATACAAGGTAGTAAACCCAATGATCCTCCAAGTCTCTGCTTTCCTGTTTTGATCTCCTAAAAATGATCTCTCTGGTCCAAGGATAACTGGGCAGATAAGTAACTGGAGGACACTGCTGACTCAGCTCCTAGTTAGGCCTCATCTGAGGCAGTGACACTCATGTGACCATGAATATCATGCAAGAGGAGAAGAACGTTAAGATATGTGTTGAAGTAAATGTGATAATTTTAAGTTGAAATTCTCTAAAAAACTTCTTAGGCTGAAAGGGTGTAACTCAGTGGCACAGCATTTACTTAGAATGCACTTACTTAAGACTAATTAAAACTAAAACTTTCTGGATACTACCATATTCACTGCTGATCACACTCATACTGCTCTGGATTTGGCTGTTTATTTAAGGTTTGGAGTCCTGAAGCCACAACAATGGAACTGATCCGGAAGCGGGAACTGCGGCGAGAAAGATTCAGTTATGAAGTGGACTTTGAGGACTTCATGATGCCTTTTCAGAAGAACATCACAGAAAAAGCTCAAGCTTTGGAAGCTGCCTTGAAGAGCTAAATCATAGCAGGCATTTTCTTGGGTTAAATGCTTTGAAACCCGGGGATGAAACTCTGGAGAAAGTAGATATTTCCATCAAAGGCAAAGCCCATTAAAAATTCCTTACCAAATATTTGGTTTTGCTTTAACAACTATAAATATTCTAAGCAGTATGGTGAAGATATATTGCAGTGAAAGATATGTTATTTGGAATAAATCCCCCAACCTCATTGACTAGAGGAGACTATTTGCCATTTAGGTATAAACTTCATTGTCAAAAAATTAACCAGAAGGACACTATTGTTCATTTCTTTATTTCTTAAATATTTATTTAACATTCACAGTAAAAGCATGTGTGACTATGTGGCATGAGCTATCACCTACCTAAAATAGGCTCATCTACCAGATCTAGATAAATCAGATCTAGATAAATAAACACAAACAAAACAAGATCTGTAATTACAAGATTAGTTACTAGAGCCCTTGCTACTTCTTTTTTTTTTCTTTTCTAAATCTTCTAGTTTTTTTTATTTTAGAAAACAAAACAGAAAAAAGATAGAAGTAATACAGAATTACAAAAACAAAACAACAGTAAGAAATTGACACTAGTTAATACATTCCATATTGCTATCTTAGAAGTAGTTGTTCAGGTTACAAAATCTAGGCATAAAAACTGATCTAGCAATTAACAATGACATCACAAATTGCTCTTTTTGATGAACAGAGATTCGTAGTATAGTTGTCTTGCACATATATACATACTTACAGTTATATGTGTAAACCTAAGTACATATAATCTTTTCCTTTCTTCCATTTCTCCTTTCCCCTATCCCAGTTGTTCTTTCTTTTTGAGCCCTTTCTTTCCCTTTCATTATTACAATATCTATCGTACATTTTGGATCTTATTGCTTTTTCAGTCTTTTATTATTATTTATTTTTTACATTGGGGAGACAATACGATATTTACAAATGTGGGTCTGATTTATTTCGCTTATGAGTATAGTTTCAAGTTGCCTCCATTTACCTATAAAAGCCTCAAGATTATCTTTTTTTATAGCTGAGCAATATTCCATTGTATAAAAACACATCTTTTTTATCCATTCCTTGGTTGATCGGCATTTGGGTTGTTTCCAAGATTTAGCTATTACAAATTGTGCTGCTATAAACATGGGTGCATATATATTGCTGTGGCATGATGATTTTAATTCTTTTGGGAAGATACCCAGAAGGTGAATAGGTGGGTTGAATGGGACCTCCAAAATACACATTGTCACTGACCCCTAAAGCCCCCTTATAGTAGTTATCCCAGGCACAAATCAAACATATATGTTAAAATTATTGAATAAAATTTATGGGAGTAGAAAAAAATTTACATAGTTTGAAAAATCTTATTCCATCTCTGTTGGGCATTTGCACACAAAACCACTTTCTTCTAACCTCCCCCCTCTTTGACCAACCATGGAAGGGTCTTTAACCTTGAGCCAGTAAAGAGAAGGCCAGAGGAGACAGATCAACTCCCTGGAGACAGGCCTGAGCTGGGGCTGCTTATAAGATTTGCCATGGGATCCCCAGAGATGGGCTTCAAGACTAATTCCTATTTGCTTAAAGAAGTTTGGGTTTGGTTATTTCCCCTTTTACTTTTGGCTTTGATTTCATAATTGTAGACAAGTTATAAGAATTTTACAAATAATTTGTGTGTACTCTTTACCCAAATACTAATCATATACCACATTTGCTTTATCTGTTTCTCTTCAAATATATGGGTGTGTATGCATGTGTAATTCTCCCCTAACCTCTTTTGAGTGTCAGCTGAACACATAACATTCCTCACCCCTTAATACTTCACTGTACCTTTCCTAAAAGCAAGAACATTCTTTTGCACAATATTATAATTGCCAAAATCAAGAAAGTAACACTTAAAGGAACTAAATAAGCTACAGGACTTATTTAGATTTTACTATTTACCCCAATAATGTCCTTGATAGAAAAAAGAAAATCCCTGATCATGGAATATATTCAAATCTCACTTATATTTAGTCTTCTTTAGCTTTCTACAGTCTTTCTTTATTGTGGTGATAGTGGTTTTAAACACATAAGAATAGTACAGGCCAGTTCTTTTAAAAACTATCCCTTAATTTTGTTTTGTCTTATAATTCCTCAAGAAATCCATTTCAGGCTCTATGCCACAGATGTACATCGTATCAAGGGGTACGTGATGTTGATATTGTGATGTAAACTTTGCAAACTTGAATCTGTTTAAGTATCTTTTGGTTAGATCATTGAAACTATGTAAATTTTCTTTTACTCCCATAAATTTCACCAACTAATTCTAACATCCATGTATGGTTCATAACTGGGATAACTATTACAGTAACAAGAACCATAAGAAAATTTTCTTTTCTTTTTTTTTTCTTTTCTTAATTTAGTTATTTTTAAATACAAAATGGCTAACATATATATCTTACTATGATTGAAATAGGGGGAGAGGCTTGGCTCTGGATGTCCCAGGCCCAGCATGGCCCCAGCATGGCACCATTTCCAGCAGGGCGGGGCTAGTTCTCAGAAAATTTTCTCACGTCAACATTATTTCCATTTCTTTGTTGTCTTTTGCTGTTGGGCAGAGCTTTCTCCTCTTTCTCATTAATTCATGTGTTTAAATTAGTATTGACTCATGTACATTCCTTTTGTATTTTATGGGTTATAATTGTGGGAATCCGCTCTTCTAGTTTTCGCTTATCTGACTAAAAGCAGTAACTCCTGGAAAATAGGCCACCAAAAACTCCTCTTCAGGACTGACCCACTTCCAGGACACAGAGCACAAACTTACTCCAAATCCCTTCTCCAAGGGAAGTTTATGGCCCTGAAGATGATGGAGATGCCACTGGTACACACAGACATTGGCACAAACTTTCTTATCTCTAGTTTGTTCTCCTGAAAATCCATCTATCTTTCAAAAAAATGTCATTGGTTTATACATTAGCATCCTTTCAAACTCCTGTTTCTCTAGTTTAAATTTGTCTAATTTTCTTATTAGTTTAATTATATATATTTGTGGTATATAATGGGATGATAATTTATAAGCCCTAAATCCTAACTTCTGCTTTGAGTTGCACACCACTCTAGAACAATGAGTACATACATATCCCACATATAAATAAAGTATTTTTCTCCTATTAATCTATCTGCCTTTTATCAGTTTCATACACAGCCCAGGTCATGAACATAAGAGGTGAGAAGAAAAATTTTTCTGTTTTAGATAATTTTTTACTGTCATTTATTTAATGCTAAAATTGTTTTTGATTTGGCCAGTGGAAACCCCTTCAAGTTGGCTCCTGATAAGAGGACATTTTTTCTTTTTTTTTCTGAAAATGAAAAGAACATTCTTTATGTCTTGACTGTGAGAGAAAATGCCTACTCAAGGCTTCATTTGGGGCTGAAGAGACTCTGCAGCAGCAGATTTTCAGAGGCTGTTAACTTCCGGGTTTCACCCTGGTTGAATTTATTTTTTGAGAGTCAGTTTAGTATATGGTGATGTCCCATGACCACCCTCAGCCTCTGCAAACATAAATTGGGAGGAAATATAACTGTCAAGTCTATGAATGCTCTCTCCCCATATATGATTTATATTCATTTCAGTGACTTGATAATATGTTTAAATGGGAATTGCATGAGGGCATGACTGAGTTTATTCAGAGTTTAATGCTAAAACCAAAAGGGCAAGGTCCAAGTTCTCATGACCGTCAGTAAGAGCATCGAGGATGCTTAGAGTGGTCCACAGTCACAGCATCAGCCTCACCTGGGTATATGATCTCAGTTCCCAAAAATGATAGCACAGAAGTCTATAAAAGCAGAAAAAGATTTATAGGAAGAAATTTTACTGGCATAGGAAGATAGTTTACTAATGTGACAGGGTTACAAGAAAAATTACATGGTAAATAATAGGTAAACTAATCTCAAAGTTATAAATATGCAACAGACACATAAATAGTAATTTTTTCTGAATTTTAGGGATTTTATAAGATTTCTGTTTTGGCTTATTTGACTTGTTTTACTTTGTATTTTTTGTTTGTTTATTTTTCTTTCTTTACAATGAACCTGCATTGCTTTGTAATAACAATAAACATTTTGAAACAGAAAAAGATTCAAGTTGATCCACAAGTACAGAATGCAAGTGATTTCATTTATATTTGCCTTTTTTGTTCCTTTTTGTGTATTCTTTAAGTGAAAACTTTCTCAGTAGGAGATTGGGTCAAGTTCAGGAGCAAATGATTCAGGAAAGGAGATCCCAGGGCAAACCAGCATTGGGTGAAGCAGGGTGAAATAGGAAAAGGAGGCAACGGTGATTGTCTGGAGAAGTCCCAACTTCATAGTCATCCCTTGGGGTTCTAGAGCCATAGAAAAGAGCTAGGTTTTTGTATTTCCAATATATTTATACAGTTCTTGATGGACTCCTATTTTCAATCAAATGGTTAACATCTTTAGGGCTACTAGCTCTGAACCTATGCATAATTGGTGCTTCGTAAGTCATTTGTTTTTAGCCATCTTTCAGTCTCAAGTAGAAAAAAAAAACAAAAGGAAGCAGATGGTTGAGAACCCAAACCTGAAATGTCAGAACTGTGAAGGTTTGCTGAAGCCCATTCGTGCCTACACTGTCATTTTAAGTGATTTAAGCATTTTTATCTTCAGATTTATCTAGTTCCATTATGGTAATCAGAGAAAGCTTAACAATGACTATTAGGAGAAATAGTTACTAATTCCAGTAAAGAAAATTGAATTTCAATGATAGTGGCTTAATGGTTTACTGGGGGGGGGGGGAGCGGCTCCAGAACCTAACTAATTTCCTCTAGAGCCTAAATAGGTAATGAAAATAGTTCTGTGGAAATACTGCAGAGGATAAGACAGGGTCTCTAGTGCTAGTGATTTTTGGAAGGAATGTCTCCAGGTGTAACTTGTCAGAAGACAGGGGAAGCGTGATCAAGAAAGGCAGAGAACTGAGGAAGAATATGATCTCAAGAGGGAGTTGGCCTCAATCTCATGACCTTGGGCCATGGAGGATGGAGTGTATGTAGAAGTTTTCCTGCCCAGAGGGGGTTACACCCCATACTAGTCATCAGCTCCTTGTGGAGAAAGAGACTTCATATGGGTTACTTGACTGATTTGCAAGATGGTTCTGATCATTCAAGAGCAATCTTCCAGAGAAGGAGATAGCTGAGAGCCACCAACCATGCAGCCAAGCAGAGTGTGGGCCATCTGGCCAAGGGAATCTAGGTATTGCACCAATAGTGTCTGATACAAGTGACACACTTTTGTGCACAAATTTTAGATGCAAAATTTTAGAAGGTCTGATTCCTGGAGATCCTTTCACATCATATGCTTTGTCTTTATACATCATATGACTTACAAACCTCCAAATGTACCTAATTCATTCTTTAAAAAGCTGATGAAAGAAAGATGAAAATGAGCAGGAACAGAATGAGAACTGATTCAGCAGCTACTTAGAAGGAAAAAGCAATTCACACATCCACCAGCAGTTCCATTTCTTCACACTTGGCTTGAGTATTACTAATCATTGTAAATTATAAGCATAAGAGACAGAAAGGGACTGTCTGTCCCATGTTCAGGATAAGATCATGTCTATGTGGTACCAATGAATCAGCCCAGTAAAGTTAGTTTAGCAACTTTTATTGAATTTTTAATTTAGGAAATTTGTAATGAAGCCATGAAGGCTGCATAAAGGAGCCATTCAATCAGCACCTGAGATTTAAGGAGGGTGGTGTAAAAAGAGAAAAAGGGAAAAATTCAGATGTCTTCTACACAGAGGCATAAATTTGAAGTAAATAGTCATCTGAACTGTCTTGGTTACTTTCTCTCCTTGTTGAGACAAACACCTGACACCCAAAATTAGGGAAAAAAAGGTTTATTTAGCTTACAGTTCTTGGTGGTTGTAGTCCATAATCAACTGGCTCCAAGGCAGGGTGGCATGGCTCTGGGGCAACACTTTAAGGCAGCAGTCAGAGCAAAAAAGAAAGCAAACACAAGCCTCTTCTTCATCCCTTAAATTGTATACAGGCCACCCCCTACACCTTCAGGGTGGGTGTAACACTCACAAAATGTCCTTGCCCTCCTTTGCACAGGATGAGGATATTTACAAAGTAAGAACCCTGGCTCCCTGCTGAGTCTCTCAGTTAAACTTTTAAACTTCTCAAGTTGACACAATGTATCAACCATAGCAGAACTATAACTATTTTTAACTATTTGTACAGAATGTGTATTTTTTATGGGCTTTAACAATGGATCCCAAGGGAAATTTACAATTGAAAGTAAGTGGAGCATTTGTGCCGAGCAAACAAACTCATGCTAACATTATCAGAACCTTAAGTAGTTAGTTATTTCTGCATCATAAATTTTATCTGGGTAATAAGAAATAACTGAGTATTCTGTTGGCACTCTGGATCTCACTGGAGATTTCTTTTACAAGAGATAAATCCTTGAGTATTGTAATGTGTGTGTGTGTGAATGTGTGTATTCAGGATTAGTAATGATATTTTGCTTTTATCTTTAGTAAGATGTTGAAGAAGAATGAATATGAAAAAAACATTTTTTCCATAGGCTTAGTGACTATAAGATGATTTGAAATATTCATATATTTTTCTAAGTCCAATTACTGTGGCCTTTGTTATTGAATTCCATTATGAGGTTCCCATCCTAGGGAAATAGAAAGTGAAATAAATAACTACACCCTCATAAAAATTAAATAATTAAATCAGTGTGTGAATAATAAAATGAGCAAAAAGTATTTTTGCAAGGTCAAAATGGAGCTCAAGCTAAAGCCACATTTCATGTAACTAAAGAAAGCATCAACCAGAAGGCATCATCCCAAAAGTAATCAGGATGACTGTATACCTCTAGATTATCTACCTATACACTGCTGTCGGAGAAAACTTTTTCAAAAGTAAAAGCGATTATTTTGGCCCTCTACCCACCAACCAATTCAAGCACTCAGAAAATTCTCACGTTCTTAATATAAGACGATGCACATGAAAATGGCCCATGATGCCTTGAGAGGCCTGACCACCACTTATTTCACCAGCTTCCCTCCTGGATTAGTCATTCTCCCATTGCTGCACAAAATACCTGACACCCACAACTTAAAGGAGGAGAGATTTGTTTGGCTGAAGGTTTTAGTAAGTTCAGTCCATGGTTGGCTGGCTTCAGGGAAGAAATGGCAAAGTGGAAGGACATGATGACAGTGGAAGACTGCTCTCCCCATGGCATCCAGGGAGCAGAGAGGAGAAGGAGGGAGGAACAAGGGAAACAACGCACCCTTCTAGGTCAAACCCCCAGTGACTCACCTCCTACCAGTGTATTTAGCTATGAACTCATCAGTGAATTAATATGCTGATGGACAGTGTGTATGATGGTCCACCTTCTGAGAGTCCCACCTCTGAACACATGAAACTTTCAGAGGAATGTTTGAGACCTAAACAGTAACGTTCCTTCGTATTGACCCCTCAAATGCTCTGCTGTAAGCAGTCTGTTGTAGTCTGCACCTTGCTCCCACCTTTCACTGAGTTCTGTGTAAAATATACACTCAGGCTGTAATCGGTTCTCTCCTACATAAGACTCTTTTACCTACTTAGTTCTCATTACTTCATGTCTCAGAGGATCGACTCTTTTTCATAGAGGCCTTTCCTTATATTCCTCATAAGCCCTGTTAAGTAAGTTTGGCTTAAGTCTGTCCCATACGTGGATGACAAAGTTTGGCCCAAAGCAGCTCCCGTTTATAGTTAACCACATCCTTGATTGCTATGTAAGTAAGTCACAACCAAACTTTATAATACACCCTTGAAAACAAGCAACTGTCTCAGTTGATCATAGCAGCTGATTTCTAGCCAATCAGAACCTGAAAGCTGTCACCAAAACACAAACAAACAAATAACACATAACAAAAGTGCCCAACTATGGCCAATCAGGTTGTTTCTGCATGTCATTTCCTTTTTTCTGACTATAAAAATAATTTGCAGATGTGGTGGTATGGAGCATTCTGAACCATCTTCAGTCTAGAAAATTGTCAGTTTCTAAAATCTTATTTTCTTCCCTTTCTTTTTTTCTTTCTTATTCTGTGGAGGAAACCCAGTGTTGTTCTACCACTGAGCTATATATCAGCTCTTTTTAGTTTATTTTTTTTGGGGGGGAGGGTTTTGGTAAGTTGCCAAGGCACATAAGACTTTTGGAGAACATTTTACATCTAAACCATAACGATCTAAATAGATTGTGCTAATATTAACGTGCATAAAAATCACATATGTACCTTCTCAGGTGAAGAGAGAAGTTTGTTTTTACATGAGTTTTTCCCTATTATTATACTCATGATTCATGCACCTGTTCCTGATCATGGATCCTTGTTGTCCTCGTCTGGACTTGATTAGTTTTCCCTGTAACTGGTAACATAACTGGTAACATAACTCTGTAACTATTCAAGTTGCCTTCTAAGTGACACTGCCCACTTGGAAAGGGTCTTCCTTACTCCACTGACCTCCTACTTCAGTCTTAGACCCACCTTATACTTCTTACATGTAAAAATTACCAGTCATTCTGAAGACCTAAAGGGATTACAAATAAACAAAGAGAAAGTAGTTTTAGGTAGCCTTTGCAAGCGATTTTTCAAGACTTTTATCTTGTTTGGAAGACAGAATTGAAGACAGAACTGAGGAAATAAAAATACTGTATTTCTAAACCACATATCAGCAGATAAATGTGCTCGGTGGCACTAAAATTACTCCTGTGTTACTCGTCCCTAAGTGGCCATGTGTTTTGTGATGCAGACAATGGCTTTCTGCTTGCTTTACTTTTTCCTCTGTATCATGGGCACACAAAATTGCTGTTACACCAATTGGTTGATGACAAAATTTTTTCCAGTTCTTCATAAGGCTTTCCTTCATTTGAGATGCATGAATTGAAATGCACAAAAAAAGAGAACAGATGATATTATCCAAGCTATTTGGTAAGACATGTTCAACAATAAACAAAAGAAAGAAAATGCATTTATTGATTCCAGTTGAAGTGGTAATTAGTTTGGTGGTTTTCTATATCATCCTTCTTACTTAAAAAATCATCTGGAATGGAGCAAAATGTACTCGAATCTTTTATATCTCATTTTAAAAATCAATAGTCCAGAAAGGTTAAATCTTTCCAAGCTTTTGGGTTAGAAAAAAATTGACCAGAATAGAGAGCAAAAAATGTTTTCACTTTTATCTAAGCTTGTCTGGTTAGCTCTGGTTTTCCCATCTCTAGTTTATCACTTTGAGCATTGTAATTATTGCCAACATTTACAAGAAGGGAAATATGAATTCAAAGGTCAGATGTTTGTTTTAAATCTTCTCCTAAAACTAAAAATTTCTCATTCAGTTGTGTCATTCAACAAATATTACGCCTCTACTATTTTCCAGTCAGCCTCCTAGAGACTTGACCCTTGCCACTCTAATGGGCAGTTAACGAACACAGATGAGTCATAAGTTGTGGAGAATTTCACAACAGACAAGTACTGTGAAGTTTTTGGTTGTGCATCAGGGAAGACTTCTCTGACAAAATATCTAATCTGAGAGCTAAGAACAGGAAGAACTGGGTATAATATTCCATGCATGTAATCCCAGCACTCTGGGAGACTGAGGCAGGAGCACTGTGGGGAGACTCTGGCCAAAAGAGTGATCGAAGTACCTGGGTAAAGACGAAGAAAACTTGGAGCAATAGCTCCCACGGTGCTGGAATTTGTGGTTAGAGTTCAGAGCAGAATCTGCAGGACAACAGTCAGCAGAACTAAAAGCAGCTTATTCTCAGAGATGTTTGCCTCCACTATTGTGTCCCCTCTGCCCTGTTAAGATTACTTAAAATAGCTGACATGAGTCATGTGACAAACCATCCCATACGGTCTTGTCCCCTGACCAAAACTCTTACACAATATGTCGTAAAAGCTTTTCTTGTATGTCTTTGTTGTCATGTCCTAGAGTTACAAATAAATAATCGCACAGATTTCAGCTCTGGCTATTTTCCTGAGTTTCTCTTATGCTGAAAAGCAGTGTCTCTGGGTTCTCAGTGACCGAGCTAAGTCTCTCTCCAAGTAATCTGTTTCATCTTCTGCCTACCCACAGTCACACACTATGACAGAGGACCACAAATCTGAGCCCAGCATGGACAACTTGGAAAGACTCTGTTTCAAAATAAAAATAAGAAGGGCTGGAGATGGAGCTCAGTGGGAATGTGTTTGATCCAATTTCCAGTACTGAAGATTGAAAAACACAAAAAATCCAAAATGAGTAGGAGCAGCTAGGTTGTGGGGAGAAGGGAGAGAACAATTATGCACAAGGGAATAGTCCCTGCAAGACTCTCAAGTGAGAAACCAACAGCCTGCCTCAGGGAAGGAAGAACCAACAAAGATGGCAGCATGGGGCGAACAGCTTGGATGAGCCTGGTAAGGAGTGCTGGGGTCAGATTGTGAGGCCCATGCAGGGAGGAGTGAGGAGCGTGAAATATCTAAATTCAATGAAATGGCATAAAGACTTTATGCTGACCAGAGACACAATTCAGTTCACTTTATTGAAACATCTTTCTGTTTGCTTTGAGGAAAAGACTGAGATGAGGACACAGAGCTGACAGTATGAGTAAAAGTGTGGGCTCATTCCAAGTAGGAAATGATGGTGGCATAATTCAGAGTGTTTGCTATCTGGCTGGCCAGTCCCCAAATTAGCCCTAATGAGATCCTTTCCTCCAGGTAGTCACATTCTGGTATTGTGTTTTCACATGTGAATTGACCCAGGTAACCAATAAGATAACAAAAAAATGATGGTGTATGACTTCCAAACACACCATCTGCAGTCCTTTGTTTGCTTTCTCTTGAATAACTCTGTAGGGTAGCCAGCTGCCATGCTGTAAGGACACTGGAGCCTTCTGGGGAGTTCTACACAGAGAGGCACTGAAGCCTCCCACCAGCAACCCACACAGCCTTTTCGTTGGTGTGCATGAGCCACACTGGAAGAAGAGATTTCTGATGTCTACATCCCTGATCAGTATCTTGACTGCAGTGTTATCAGGGACCCTTGGTCAGAGCCATCCAGCTAAGCCCCCATAGAAGCTGCATGAAGTAGAAAACACTCATTGTTTTGAGATACAAAAGCATACGACAAAGTGCAATGAAGCAAGGGACAGTCAATTTAGTTGTGGAGGTATATAAAAGATAGCAGACTTGGAGGATCCTTTAAAGGGGACTAAATGAGGACCTGGATTTGTGGATGAGGTCTGAGGAGAGCATGATGGTGAGTACCTCCCAGGTTTCAGGCTTGCACAACTGGAAACATTGCATCATGTATTGAGTTGGAGGAAGGCTTCAAGGAAGGCACCTGAGGTCAAGCGTTCAATTTGAGAATTCTTTAATTAAAGATGCCAGAAAGCAACCAAGTGGATGAACAAGCTCAAAAGACAAATCTGGGCCAGTGATAGAAATTGGGGATTTGAGCTTAATGTTGGTGTTTAGAGTCAGAGGAATAAATTATAGCAATGAAAGTAAGATGATTCTGCATCAAGAGCTAAAGTCTAAAGATTTCTATAATGTTAGAAATCAAAACAAGAGACACCAGCCTGTGAGAGCAGAGGGAGAAAAAAACGATTAAAGGAGTTGGAAGGAAAGAGATATTAGCAATGTCAAGTCAAATGCCCCTCCAGAAGAGGCAATGCTATCTCTCCAACCTGCCTCAAAGGCATACATTTTTCATTACGATGAATTATATACAAGCCTATTGTATTGCACAATCCCAAGGGGCACCATTCCTGCAGTGTTTCGTGTTGATTGATGTCTCCTGGAGTTGTGTAATGCATTGAATGAAACAAAAAACAAATAATACACCCTTTCTCCTCAGGGGCAAATATCAGCCACTTTCAGTCTTTTTCATCAATAGTATCCCACTTCTTATTAGTAGATATTGGGAGGCAATGTATTTTCAGTAGTTTTAAGGAGTCTAAATACTTAGCAGTTTCACTGAAAGTTTTGACCAATGGAAGTTCTTCTCTGTCATTTCCCTTCCAGCACTTGCACTTGTGATGTCCACACTTGTCCACAGGTACTGAAGCATCTCCAGTTCCTTGATTCTTCAGCAGCAAGGACACAAATTGACATCACTTCTGCATGGTATGCAAGAAATGGTCTGTACTCTGGCTGTACATCAATATCCTAGAATTCTTTTATTTAAAAATCTCCTTATTCTGTCTCCATTGTTAAGATCTGTTTATAGGCACTGATATGTAAGGGTCAGGGTATAAACAGTTTTACAAATCTCCCTGGATGGTTCAAATAGTAGCCTGGGTTGAGACCACAGACAAAGGAAATAAAGTTTTTGAAGACGAGGTTATTATAAGTACTTCTGTTTAGTGGATAAAGAACATAGGAGGGGGCTAACACTGCTCTATCAAAAAGAACAAAGAAAAGTAAGTTGCGATATATTCGACTATTTAACCTAATCCACATTACTTCTGTACTCACCACTCCTCCAAATGGCTCTTTCCAAGTTCCACATACAGTTCCACATTGCCAAGTCCATTAAAGCAACTGATTCTAAACTTAGTAGAGTCCCTGAGAACATTGCAAGCTTCAGACACTAATTTGTGCCTACCCATAATTAAATCAAAGTTTTTACAGGTGGAATCCAAACATCTGTATTTTTTGAAACATCCTCCACGGAGCAGATGACGGATGAGTTTTGACCAATGAGTTGTGAGTGGAAATGATTTTGTGACCTCCAGGCTGGAGCTTTTTTTGCAGGAGTCAGAGTCTGAGCCCTCAGCCCCTCTGTTGCTGGCTGCACTACTGGCTTCAGCGATGCACAGCATGGCTCCCGGGTTTATTTAGTTAGGGATGGGTATGGATATCGCAGGGTACAAACATTGAAATTTCAGGCTGCTGACTGCACTTCCTAACAGATTTGCCTCCTAAAGTTGTGGCGAGGACTTCATGAGAAATATACACGAGACAACTGCTGTATTATCTGTCACCCTATACAGTGCTAACGACCTACATATTTCATATTTCAGAGGACCATTATTGAGCTCTGTTATCCAAATACTAGTATTTATGTAGCTTTCAGGATTTAATTATCCAGCTTACAATTGAACAATGCAAGTTACGTTTAGAAGTATCTCTTCCAGTTTTTAATTACACACTAAAATTGTTGATCATCAATTTTACAAATCATATTTTTAGTTCATGTAGTTTATGATAGGCAAGAAGCTCTAAGAACATTACCATGTTCACAAAGTAAATTCATAATGGTTAACATACCTACCCTTCTTTTCAATATATGCAAATGATCAGCTCAGTTCTTGCCAAATGCTGTTCGGGGAAATCTTAGCTGTTTATAAATATTGAAGAAGTATTTAGTCTTCACTTGTAATAAATCCAAAGCATGTGGGTTTAAAGAAGAAAATCCAAAGAAATAATATTCTAAAATAATACTGATTCCTCCCTTTGTCTCACTGTAACTTTTTCCAAACATTCTCTATCTACAAATACGGACACGTATACATTAGGACCAGATCTATTTTTACTGCTTCACAGAAAGTCTTGCACTGAGTGTGTGGGATTTTAATCTCCGGTATATTATGTACCAAAGGATGATAGAGTTGGCAGCAAAATTATACCTATTTTTACGTTCCATTAAAAGCCAACTCCATAATTTACAGCAGGCCCGAAATTCTGCTCCCACACCAGTGATGTACGCTTGGCTTCCAAAAGGTCTAAAACAAATTTTCCAGTTTTGTAGTTTCCAGAGTCGTATTTGTCTCCATTTTAAATGATAAGCAAAAGTATTTATGTTTTTCATGTGCCCTCAAAGTAATATCTTAAACGGCTTGACAATATGTGAGATTTAATTAAATTCACTAATTTCTTGATGGGGTGGGTTGATTATACAAAAATTTAATAACCAAGTCATTTACTTATTTTTTAAATATTTAAAACAAAAATTTGTTCTGATAAAAGAAAAAAATCAAATAGGAAAAAAAAGGCTTACGAATTAAAAGGAAGAAGAAAAAAATCATCCATCCTTCCAACCCTAGAGAAAATCAATGTTAACCACATGAAGACTTAACTCACTCCAATCCTTTCACTTTTCAAACATTTGCATAAAGATATTATGCAAATAGAAAATAATATTTACTGATGTTTGACCTTTATTTCTGATTATAATGAAAACATGTCTCCTTACAAGAAATTTTGAGAATATAAAATATCATTAGCACAAAAATATAACCAAGGGAAAAACTACAGATTATCATTATTCACATTTTAGTGCTTTCTCCTAAAACAATCTTACTTGGCTATTTTAGCACTCACTCAAAGGTATATTTTGTAGAGTGATCCGTAGCAGCACAATTAACGTTTTCCAGAGCACCAAACATCATTCACTCCTGAGTTAGAGCACTGTGTATTCACCATGCATTTGCAATATGTGTTGCAGCCTGGTGTTATAGGTATTAGAGACTCAGCCTGTTATCTCCAAGAGCTCTAGACTTTGCGGGGATGTAGACTGGAAAACAATTACAACAAAGTCCTTAGCACTAGGATTTGATAGAAACTCAGGCTGCAGTAGAACAGTGCGAGACAAAGGTGTCTTGGTGAAGGAGACAAATTGAGGGAAAACCATGCTTCTTGGAGCCTCTGCAGGAGAGCTTAGCTCTCAGGGAGCCAAGACTGAGAGGGAGAAAGCCACCAGGGAGCAGATGCAGATGCAAATCAGAGGTAACCCCACACGGGTGGAGGGTGTAAAGATAATGACAAGAGACAGAGTGGGGGAAGACAGGCAAGCTTGGTATTTTATAATAAGGAGCTTGAATTATACACAGAAGGCAATGAGGCAATTAAATAGTAGATTGACATAATCAAGTGTGCATTTAAGAAAGAGCATTCTGGTTGCAGGAGGGAGGAAGGGAGGGAGACATGTGAGAGGGCCAAAGCTAGAGAGAATCTAGAGTCACCATCCAGATTAGAAGTAGAAAGCCTATAGGAAAGGAGGGTGACATGATGAATACTCAAGATGTCTAGGAAATTGAGAATATTCCTTATCCCTCAACTTGCACTTGAGGATTATTAACCTTAGACAGGGATCACACTTGCCAAATTATTAGTAAGACACTATCTCAAGACTTACCTTGACCATCTCTTTCCAGTCTTGTAACGTGAGATTAAGGCAAATTAAAATATATTTTATACCCTACTCCAAAACAATCATTGGAAAAGACCTGGTAAGATACTGACACTACTCAAAGTCACAGAGGTCTACACTGCCTCACATTCAGAGAAGAGATGGCTCAAGGCGATCCTCTGTAAGGTCTCTCCTTGGACAGCTTAGTCATTACAAAAGCACTAGAAAAATAGTTCTTTAAGTCATGATGATTTATTAGAGCTACAAATTGAAGGTAGAGTAAATGTATTCTGAATAATATTGTTACCTAATTACAATCATTTATGACATATCAATGAGACAATTACCCAAGAGAATCCACATTGTTTGGTAAACAAATGTGCTGGATATAGGATTAGGACTTTGCAAACACCAGGGAACCCTGAGAGTCAATGTGAATAGTTTTCTTTTTCCATTTTAATTGCTAATGTGATTTATCTTCAGGGTTCTCCAAATCCAGATGATTGACACAGGAAGCTATTCAAATTTTTTAGCACAGCATTTAAAGCTATCTGTAATTCATAATTTGGTTCCAGAACACTTTTTTTTAACAGCATGGGCTTTCTGAAACTGATTTGAATTGCCTCCTGTGGGAATCATGAATCTGCTGACACTGGAAATATTCAATGAAGGCAGAGAAACTACTAAATGAGGGGATGTAGGCAGGAATCATACACTGATTAAAATACTGGTTTACAGCTCTGGTGGTTTTTTTCTTTTCGTTTTTCTTTTTTCTTTTTTTTCTGTTGTAGCTCTGTGAAGACAAACTTGTATATTGCTTCTTTTCCTCCTTGTTACTCATTACCATATAAAATTCAACTAAGTTGATATCAGATTTCAGAAACAAGGCCAGAAAACTTGATACCTAGAGTTCTTTTATCAAACATTCCCAGATTCACCAGGTTAAATCTTCTTAAAAAGTAAGAATGTTTGCATTTTGTTCATTTAACCTTATTAAGAGCCCACGTTGTGTTGATGAGTACACAAAAAATAAATCATATATAAAAGGTAACTGAAACTTGTGTCCCATTACAAACCAAATTCAGGTGTATACTGTTATTTTAAAGTCTTCACAAAGAAAACAAATTTGATGAAAATAACCAATAGCACATATGAAAAAAAATAAAGTGCCCAGCCGGGCGTGGTGACTCACGCCTGTAATCCCAGCACTCGGGAGGCTGAGACAGGTGGATCGTTGTGAGTTCGAGACCAGCCTGGGCTACAAAGTGAGCTCAAGGCCAGCCTGAATGGCATAGTGAGACCCTGTCTCAAAAACACGAGGCCCAGGGATCTAGCTCAGCAGCCTAAGCGCCTGCCTGGCAACTGCAAGGTCGTGAGTTCAATCCCCAGTGCCGCAAAAAAAAATAAAAATAAAAAAAATAAAGTGTCCATCAGGAGAATTGAAATTGTGAAGAATATCTCCAGGACATGGAAACCAATCATGTTTGGAGAAAATAACAACTCAAATTACAAGCAGAAGAAAATGATTCTTTCGAAACTCAGAAATTTCCAGAGAAGCCTCAGGGAGGGAGATGTCATTGGCAAGGAAAGTGATGGAAAGGGTCACTAGATTTGTACAATGAGAAGAAATGCTGCTTCCACATGTATAATTTCAGGAAATCTTAGAAAAAGTAAGACATGAGTTGGCTTCATAATTCTTTTGAAAGTTTTAGCTTTGTCTCTGCATACCAAACTTACTCAAAGGTGATATTTCTTATCTCTTGAGAATTTGAAATGAGTGACAACAGTGATAGGGACTCCATGAAGAAGAAATACAACAACAACAAATCTACAGTGTGAGTCTTTGGGGAAAGATACACATTCAAAAACTCATCTAATTTTGTCAGCCACTGTACTGCCTATGTGAGACCTAGTTGAGTTTCTATGTGCCCTAATCTTGTTCATCCTTGAGGGAAGAATGTTTACAGTGGAGAGGCCTCTGTGAACACACCAGTGAAAACCAGCCACGTCATAGATAGCTCCCTAAGCAACATCCAAGAGACGCTGATTCCGTTATAATCCCATCTACATGATAAATGATACAACCCCAATGTCATGGCAGGACAGTTGGCAACAGCCACTACAGTAGCCAGAAGAAAAACCATAGAAGAAAAGAGGTGACTACAGAATTTCTGAAAAACCTCTAACCATTCCAAAAAAA
>RJWT010018029.1:0-19057 GCA_004365215.1 Cuniculus paca
TCACGACCTTGCGCTTGCCGGGCAGTCACTTAGACCGCTGAGCTAGATCCCCAGCCCTGGTGTTTTTGAGACAGGGTCTCACTATGCCATTCAGGCTGGCCTTGAGCTCACTTGGTAGCCCAGGCTGGTCTCGAACGCACAACGATCCGCCTGTCCCAGCCTCCTGAGTGCTGGGATTATAGGCGTGAGCCACCATGCGCAGCCTCCAGTACATAGGATTTGAGAGATTTGTTCTTCCCACCTTTTAGTAGAGGTAAATGATGGTAAAAGTTATCATTGTGTCTCACCTTACACCTTCCCTCTCCTTTGTGAAGTTTTGAATAGGAAGGGAGGTGGCAGGGGAAACTCTAGGGGGAGCACAATGAGAGGGCTGTTTTGAGATCTTGATGCCTCATCTACATACAGATATGATACTTTCACACATCACAGGTTCAGGGCTGGGAACAGCTGGCACATGCTTAGAGAAAGAACAAATTGAGAAAAGGATGGGGTCTGAATGCTTCCAGTGTGTCCCAGAAATTCCACAGGTCTGTTCGAGATTGAGTGTGCTGGGAATGCTGATGAGGATTGTGGGGCCACTCACTGTGTTGGCCTTTCTTTTGAGACAGGATCTGGCCACATTGCCCAGGCTGTTTTCTAACTCCTGCATGGCTCAAAGCGCCCTCCTATCTCAGCTTCCTGAAGGCTGGGACTAGGGACACATGCCATTGTACCTTGCTTATTTTGACTTTTTAAAAATTAAGCTTATTTAATGTTTGGAGGGTAGGTACCTAATCTGAAAAATAGCCCTTGACACAGTATTTTGAAATGGTGACATTTGAGAAGTTTTCATGCTAATTTTTAAGGATGAATTACTGGTTTCTCATGGGCTTCCTTGTTCTTTTCCTCTTTGTCTTCTTCCCTTTCGTGAGGTTTCATTGAAAATATGCACGCACACAGTGTGTGTGTGTGTGTGTGTGTGTGTGTTCAACTTGTGTGTTCAAGTTGAAGGAATAAGTCATGACAGAAATCTTTTTTTAACAAAGAGAAACATTTTCCTAAATGTGACATAACCTACGAAGCTTTCTTCGGCTCTCCATGAAGGTAGTGTTCAGTCTCACATAGCGCAGTTTGCATTGTGGACTGTGCCTGGAGGCCCTCCTTTGTCAGCAGAGAACCATTTCAAGATCTGTGCAAGATAACATGGCTGTGGACCTCTCGTGGTTCTCTTTAGTTAAGCAATACTTTACCAAATTCTTGAAAGTGATTTTTTCCCCTTTATTTCTGGATAGCTCAAATTCTTGGGCAAGGTATTTGTGGTCATTAACCTCTGTAGGAGGCTGAGGGATAGAATTAACATTTATCATCCCCATGTTTGGGGACTTTGCCCTACTCCTTCTGGTTGAAAGCTAGGACCAATGGTTGCTGATTCAGATACATTGATTTAAAAAGGTAGAAAGAGACTAAGTCCCGTAGGAGAGATTAAGACCCCTCCTGTTGAATTTTGAGATAAGAAGCCAATTCAAGACTGAGGGCACTGTGAAAGAGGAGTCATGGCAGTAGCCTGTGATGAACAGGCAGGACGGGCCCTCTAAACAAATGGGTGGAGCCAAGCAAGTGTGGAGTATATCAGAGTGATGGGGAATAGCCTGCTGGCCCATGGGATATGGAAATGCAGTGTGGTGGCAAACGCTGTCATAGTTCGGGAGATTTTGGTCAGCCTAGCATGCTGTGCTTTGCTAAAGCGCACTTACCTTCTTTAGTGAGGGACTTATCCCCTGCTCTGGCCACAGGTCCACATGACGCAGCCACCCTCTCATGTAAGTTTGCCTTCCCAGGTACAGGCATCCCACCCAGCATGTTGCCTGGTCACAATGATTGGCCTACGATGGGTACATGACCCAAACATGGCCAATCAAAGCCCTTCCTTAGGATTTTTCAAACTGGAGCTTGGAGGGAAATGTCTTTCTCCTTGAATAGCAGTGCTAGAAAGCTAGAAGTGGAAGCTAGTAGCTGGAAGAAACCAGTCTGCAGCTGGAAGAAATGCTGAAACAATGGGTGACAGTGTCCTCCTGGGTCCCAAGCCCTTTTTCTAGTCTCTGATCTCTCTTGTTGCCCAGATTCCTACTTCTCAAGTGTCAAGTGTCAAATCTTTTAGTGAACTGCCCTCATGTACCTTTGCTAAATAAACTTTCTCCCTCTTATTTTCGTTTGAGCAAATTCAAATGAGCATTTGTCCAAACTGCAGTTAAAAATGTTAAACTAAAAAAAAAAAAAGCAAAAAAAAAAACACCTTGTCCTCATAAAGATGTTAAACTTGTCCTTCAGATCAGTTTGAGGGTCCTTCATTCTGATAATCTTCCCTGAATTCCCACCGATGTCAGCATCATGTACTTTGTGTCTTTCTACCTGGTGTATACTTTTATGATAACCCCCTCATTCTGTGTCCCAGCTATTATTTAACATCTACGTATACCTTCAACCACTGAATTCCTTGAAGGTAGAAAATGCCTGGCCTTTGACATGTCTATAGCCCCTGAGTCACTAAAAGCAAGACCGATCAGAAGCTACAACCTCTTCCCTTTTCCCACTGATAGTCAGAAGAGGTGTGTATTGATTGACAGATACAGTATAACTGTCCTGTAGGCCTGAACCTGTGCCAGGAAGTCTGTCATGACCTCAGCAAGGTTAGATTTGAACCATGCAGCAGAATTGAATTTGAACCAATTGGTAGCCTTGAATCAAAAGACTGGAGGTTGGGCCAATCAGCAGGCTGGAATTTAGACAAATTAGCAAGCTCAAATTTGGACCAATCACGAGATGGTTGCTCTTCTATATAAGCAGCAAGTGCATGGGCATCCCACCCCCATCTTCCCTGTGCTGCAGCACAGGTCTTGTCTGAATAAATACTTGTTCCAGTGGTTCTGTAAATCTCAGGATTCTTATTCCAGGCAGTGTGGGCAAAGTGAGTCATTTAAAGAGCACTTATAAACACCAGGAGCTGCTTCCCCAAAGAGCTCCAGAAGCTAATGACAGAGATCGCATTCTTAAACATCTGGCAGGAGCAGAGATCAACAACAGTGACTGGTGTCAGCAGCAGGTCTAACTGGCAGCAAAAACCAGCAGCAAGTAGTGATGGAGATCAGCAGAGACCAGTGGAAGATGCTAAGAACTCTGGATAGCTGCAGGGGTTAGCCATAGTGACTGTAGACCTGATGGGGAGGGTGAGAGGCCAGAGTTGTAACACTAAGGGCTGAGGGCCCTGGCACTCAAAGCCTGGAGTATCAGCAGAGTTGCACTTTGTCTTGAGATTTCCATCTGCATAGAGCAAAAGGACCTTCTGCTAATTGGTGACAGAACCAGGTAGTGAATATGAAAGTATGGTAGGAGTTGACCCAGATACTCTCCATCAGTAATCAATCTTTGTGAACTCTTACTCAGTAGGCAGTGAGATAGGGGAGGAGAAAGAGCATATTTTAGTCCAACAAAGAAGAGTGTCAGATGCAGTGGAACAGTCATTTTTGTTAACTGCTTAGTGTCTTTAAATAAAACACTCAGCATCTCTGATTTTGCTCCCTCTCTCCTGTCCCTCGCCAAGCTGGTATTGAAGGTGCTTTCCTGCTGAGCATGATTGGTGCTGGGAGGGGCCCTCCTCTTGAATCCTCACAGTGCCTCCTGGGTCTTCTGGGTTTCTCCATGGATCAATTGGCCTGGCCTATTTCTCAAGACATAATGTCTTATTTTGCTTGCTGTTCAGCTCCATGATCCAAGTCTTCAGCTGGAACCTTCTTGGTGCTGGTAAAGACCCTGTAATTCTTTTGCTTGGCCTTGGTCTGACATGGCGTCACTTTAGATCTCATACTGTATATCATTTGAACCTCTGTCCCTGGCCACTGGGCCCAACACTTTCCCCAGAAACATCAGGCACAGGGTCTGTTCCTTTGTACCATTGTGGATCCCATAGTGGGCAGAGAGTACTCAGCTCAGTCATTTGTTAATCCTCTCTAAGGCCTTTGGAAATTTGGGGATTCTGTTCTCACCACTTTGGCAACTGAGAGCAGCCCAGGGAGGCAGAACCTGGCCCTGCTGCCTGGCCTCCATGTCCTTGGTGGTGGTGGTGATCGTGGTGGGAGGGGGCAGCCTGCAGAGTAACTGTCAGAGCTCCAGGTGGAGACAGGAAGAGCCCTCCTCTTCTGAAAATGGTCCCAAGCTCTCTCATGCTGTTCCCTGAATGGAAGGAAGCCACTTGATGGGGAGATTATCCTTTGATCGCCATCATCCCTGACAATGGAAAGTCCTGCTTAGCACTTTGCATACACAGAGTCACTCAAAATAAAGGAACAGGATCCAGGAGTTCAGCAGTTTCTCAACCAGAAGAAATCTGGAACAATTTGGAGGAATGCCAGACTATCCTTGGCTTTCATCATTAATTTATGAATTAATTAACTCAAAGTGTTCTTGTTGTGGATACACAAAAAATTAGTGAAGGAATTTACATTTCCATGGGTGATTCTCTATTTTGCTAGTGTGTTTCTTTGTCTGCAATGAGTGCTGAAGATATTTGGGTGGGGGCAAGAACACTTAAGGGCTCTAGCGATAGGCGCTGGTTAATGGAAGCTTGTTAGAACTTTTGAAATGAACACAATTGCAGGCGTGGTGGTGCACGCCTGTAACCCCAGCACTTGGGAGACTGAGGCAGGAGGATTGTAGCAAGTCCGAGACCAGCCTGGGCTTCAAAGTGAGCTCAAGTCCAGGCTGAACCACACAGTGGGACCTAGTCTCAAACAAAAAGAAAAAGAATGAACACAATCATTTTTAGTGCCAGCGTCTGTCTATAGATCATGTAGGATTTGAGTTCTTTATCAGATTCCTTGTGATGATGACCTCTGGGGGTATCTTTTCATCTGTTTGTTTGTATTTTCAGAGTGACTGGAGGTGGTGTTGACAAAGTCCTGCCACTTTCTACTTGGGGTCTTTCGATTTTATACCCATTTCTATTACATGCTTGTTTTTCCCCCCTCAGTTTGCCAATTTTTCCTTTATGTAGAGTAATTTGCTTTAGGCTTTGGAGAATTGCATGAAGAAGGAAAGGAACTATTGATTGAATCACACCAGAGTCCACACACCACACATGACTGAATATGTACTTGATTGCTTAGGGAAAGTGAGGGCAGAAACGAGTTGTCCACACACTTGAGAGTCCTCGCTCAAATGTAAACACAGGTAGCCTTGAACACTACTCTGTGCTGCTATAATTAGAAACAAAGGCTTGGAAAGACTTGAGAGAAGATTTTTTTTATTGCCTGTGGCAGACCCTGTATTCTCCCCTTCCCTCTCTGCCTCTCGTGTGTTATAAGGGAAAAGACTTGCTTGCTTCATCAGTAACTTTGATAACTGGGCTTTTAAAAACAGCAGACTAGGACTTTTAAAGAATCAGATTTTGGAGAACTAAGTAGGACTTGTGGGGAGAAAGGACTTCTAACTGCTGCACCGTGGAGAGCACTGGAGAGATGGCTCTCACTTCTGGAACCCACTGGCTTTGTTAGTAACAGAACTGGTCTGACTGGCCTGGCCCAGTCCCAGGGCTCACCACCCCCCAACAGGATCCCAGAAGGGTGAGAAAGGGCTGAGGGTGCGTTGGGCACTTGATGGGGATTAGAGACTTTAAGTTGTGGAGAGATGTTCCTGGTTCTTCCCAAGCACCTCTTGGTGCAGACTAATAGCTACAGAGTAACTTCGCTTACATGTGACCCACGGGAAATTCCGGGGCTGAGTTTGGAATTTGGATAGATCTTCTTTGTAACCTCAGGTCCAATTGAGTAGATTGAGGCCAGAAGATTTTCTAGGTCAAGGCTCATATCAGAGAACATCCTAATGGACCATAGAGACAGACTGGCCAAGGAATAAATGATAGCTTGCCTCTGGAAATGGTCACTGTTTTTGTGCGGATGGGAGTATTTTTTTTTTCCTTCCAGGTCACACTAAGACCACTGACCAAAAGGACTTTCTGTTCATTCAGCTGTTGGCACAGTCCTCTTTAAATCAAGGAATCTGGGAAACAGTGGACTGCAGTGACGAAGGGTGGGGTTTGGTCCTTGACAGAACTGGGGTTGCATCCGGGTTCACTGACTTACCATCCTGAATATGATAAGCCATCTTATTGGGCCTCAACTTCCTTTCTTGCTCCCTCCCTTCCCTGGTGATAGGGGTCAAGTCCAGGTCCTTGTGCATGCTAAGGAAGTGTCCAACCCCTGAGCTACACCTCAGCCCAGTTCAGCTGTCTTGTCTTCAAAATGAATATGGTAATACTCCATGTGATTATGGGTAATGTGGTTGGCAGGTGGTTAGAAACAACACTGTGTACTTTTGGGGAAAACATTTCCAGCTAATACATTTGCACACGCATTATCTGATCTGTCAACTTCCTGACACCCTATTTTGCATCCAATGACACAGCTGTTCTTTTACATAGGAGGCATATTTTGAAAATGTGATTTTTTTTTCCCTCTGACTTATGTTGGAAGTAAAAAGGATTACTCTAAAAGGTCTGGAAAATACAGATAGTAAAAAGTTGAACATAAAACCCATGTATATTCTATTATCACGTGGAGCTATCAGTTGGCATCTTCATTTATCTTTCCATTTGACTGTTGTGTTATTAAACAAAAACAAATTTTATGTTTGCTGTTTTCTGAGTGTTTTCTCAGCAAGATGTATGCTGTCATATCCTGGCAGCAAGTCACCAGGAAGTAGGCAAGCACAGCTCGGTACAAGTCATGCTATAATGTATTATTGAACTGTCTCAATGGGAAAATACCAGGCATTTCTCAAATACCATTTTCTTTTGCTTCAAAATGGGGCACTAGTCACCCTAACTATTAAACAAGGTATGCAGAGCCACTCAGCAGGGTCCTGTGTAGAGTCGCCAGTTACTAGGCTGTGTGTCCTCGGGAAGTGTATTCAGCACTGCTTCCTCATCTGTACAACGGAAGCAATAAACAGTGCAACTCCACAGGGTTGTGTGGGGGGATCAAATAGGTTCATATATACATAGGATATTATATGTATAACATACGTAATCTATAGCACCAAAGCGCCTATTTCATGAGAAGCACATTTCTGTGCTATAACAGCTATACTTAGTCGTAGTTTCCAGTATATCATCTAATGTGGAACCAGATATTCAAAAGACACTGATTTTTATAGGATCTTCTATTTTTCTTCTGCTTCCTCTTTTGGATGCTTTTCTCCCTTTTCATCTTTTCCCCACTGCTTTTACTTTACAGATTTGCCTGCCTTTGTCATTCCTTTAGCAAAGAATACCTATCTGATATTTTAAGAAAGGAATGAAACACTTAACATTCTTGAGTCCCCAGTACCAGGGGGTGCGGGACGTGTGCAGGATCCCTGCTGTTCTGTGCAATCTGTTTGTAGGTCAGACCCAACCTGGAAGTTACTTATCCTTCCAGGAGGAGCAAAGTAAAACTCTGTTATCACTGGAGTGTGGTGGGTGATCCAGGCAAAACCCAGGGTAACAGTGGGGAAAGCTCAGAGGAGAGGAAAGCCTCTTAACTATACCCAGACTTGTCCTGAGGAATAGGTCAAAATGACCAGGCTTTGAGGATATGTTGAGGAGTCACTGATATAGACTGAGTTCTGGGTATGGACCAATTCACATGCTGCTTGGCAACCAGTAGGTACCCAGTAAATATTGAAGAAAGAATGAATGAATGGGTGAATGGATGAAATAAGAAAGTGCTACTCCGGTCACACCCTGGAGTAAAGCAAGAACAGCTGGGCCAAACCCAAGAAAACCTCCAGAACCTGAGAAAAGGTTACATCCCTGAAGAGAATATCCTCCAAGTGGTACCTGGTAAAGTTTCTACTTTTAAGGAGAAATTATTCATTCCTTCCATGAATGTTTATTGAATACTATGTACCTGACATGATTCTAGCCACTGGAATAATAGTAAAACATTCAGCATCATTATTCTCATGGGCTTATGTTATTCTTATGGGACTTACAGGGCTCCCTTCTAGTGCAAGGAAATGAACAATATATAAGTGATAGACGAGAAGTTAAAGCAGGCCTTAAAAGGTTACCATTTTATAGTTATTCATAAATTGTCTTTTTGGTACAGTAATATTTGAGTTTAAGAAAGTGAGGAAGCAAGACATCTAGCTATCGGGGAAGAGGAGTGTTTGCCAGAGACCAGCAAATGCAAGTGGCCCGAGGCATAGGACTCCGAGGAGGCCAGTGTGCCGGGGAGTAGAGCAGTGGGCAGGGCCTCAAAGGAGTTGAGTGAGCGTGGATGAGAAGAAGGTTGTGAGGCCTGGTAAATCCTGAAAATTCTGGCTTTTGCCATTATGAGATAGGACATTATTGGAGAATTCTGCAGAGCCTTGCCGCGCTGTGATGTCCTCAGAAAAGGACTGCTTTGTTTGTTTTGTGGCAAATAGCTGAAGAGGGACAAGAGCAGAAAAAGCAGGGAAACCAAATAGAAGACTGCTGCCAAAACCTAGGGAAAAGATGACCGTGGCTTGCCCTTGGCTGGCAGAGAAGTTAGATTCTGAATCTTAGCCGTGGGGAATAAAAGAGAATAGTGAAGGTGGCTCGGAGGAAAGTCAGAGTGGCCATGTACTGGGAGGAGCAGGTGGATATTGGAGGGGATGGAGAGTCCTGTTTAGGGTCTGTCTTGCCTGGCTTGGCTGGCAGGCAGCTCAGTGGAGATGTGGGGGGATGCTGTCATTCAAGAGAGAGGTCTGGGTGTCCCGGACTCGTCACCTTGAGATGGTATGTGACACTCGGTGGTCAGATGCCTGGGGGAATAAGTAGGGGGAGAAATTTAAGGATTGACCCCAAAGTAGTATGACCTGCCCCACCCTTAAGGAGAGGAGGAAACTGAGGAGAAAAGTCACAAGTCACAGGAGAGGGAGCTCTGGGGAGTTTTAGAGGGGTGAGTGACAATGCAAATGCTGCTGCAAGTCAATGTGACAGGGCTGACCTAAGTGTCATAGGAAGACCACTGGAGCCTGTGATGGCAGTGTTTCCATAGAGTGCTGACAACTCAACTCCAAGTCTTCCCGTTTGGTACTGTTTAGTCCTGCTCAATAAATCCTTCTGCTGTGCTCATAAGGTTCTACACTTGAATGAATGAATGAGTGAATGAATGAGTGAGTGAGTGAATGAAACCTTTCTGCCCAGCCATGGCTAAGAGGTTTCTGGGCTGAGTGTTTTCACCTGATGTTCACAGGCCTGGCAGAGTTAGGTGCCTGGTGTGGGCTGAGCCAGGACTGTAGCAGTGGCTTTGTTTATGTTTGGGTGTGGGTTCTTACATAACCCTTCAAGTAGGCCATGTTTTCCTTTGGTGCCGGGCCCGCAGCCTCTTGAGGGAAGGTTGGATTTCATCAGGAATCAGGTCGCATAGGTCCCAGCCTGGTCTGTGCTGTTCATTGTCTTCTGCCAGATTCGGGGTAATGTGTCCAGCTTCCTATGTCTGAAATGTAGTCACTTCCAGCACCTCACATGTTCTTCAACTGGAGTATCTCGTACAGCTAGAAGGTGCTGTGACGGTTTCTGCTTGGGCGAACCCTGGGCTAGTTACCAAGACTGTGTTACAAAGCCAGGAGAATCAAGGGAGAGCTAGGGATTCCCTGGAAATGACTGGCACCATCTGGGTGCTCTGCAGGGAGTGACTGGCCTGGGGCACTGCCTCATCATGCCAGGACATCTTAGCCTGAAATCCACCCTGCTTTCTTGACTCAACTCTGGCCCTGGTTCTCTGACTTTATCCTTTGTTTGTCCTGTGGATTCAAGCCATTTCACAAGGACTCACCAGCGAGTCCCTGGAGATAAATCCCATGGGCAGTGGGGCTGCCTGTCTTTTCTCTTCACATTCTATGTTTTTCGGTTACTTTGTCCACAATGGACTTGGCCTAAATTTTTTTTAACATGAGTTTGATCTGAAGTAAAAGTTGCAATATTTTAAATGCCCTCTGTGTAGAAAGTAGAATGTGTGGTGTGTTCCAGTTGCTTTGAGTTGTTTTTATTTATTTATGTGTTTGTTTATTTATGTATTTATTCAATTTTTATTTTTTGTTAGTACATGTTTGTAGGACATAATGATTACATTCCTTGTGTAGAGTTGGTATGTATACACAGCACATTTTAATTCTTTTTCCATCCCCTTCCTCTCCTCTCTCTGCTTCCTCTCTCCATCTCTTGGTGCCCTTCCCATTTGCAAAAGATCTACATCCCTATTTCCTGCTATCTTTTATTTTGCTCTTTACATATATTTTGGGATTCTCATTGAAGAGAAACTTTAACAATATTTAAGCTTGTGTGTCTGATTTATTTCACTTAACATTATGGTCTCAAGGTGCATCCATTTTCCTGCAAATAACTTGTCTATCCTTCTTTGTGGCAGATATATATATAAAATTTTTTTCCAAATTTTTTTTTTATCCATTAATCTGTTGATGGACATACAGGCCACTTCAGGTTTTAGCTATTATGAATTGTATTTCAATAAACAAGGGTATGCTTGCATCACTGTTGTATGATATTTTTAATTCTTTGGGGAAGACACCTAGAAGGGAAATATCTGGGTTGAATAGAATTTCTAGTTCCATTTTCTTGGGGAATCTCCATACTGATTTCCATAGTGGTTGAACTAGTTTACATTTCCATCAATGAAGTAGAAGTCTTCCTTTTCCCTAGCATCCTTGCCAGCACTTGTTGATGGTCATTCTTTCTGGAGTAACATGGAATCTCAGTGTAGCTTTAGTTTGCATTTCTCTAATGGCCAGTGACATGGAACTTTCTTTTTTCATGTACTTATTGGCCATTTGTGTTTCTTCTGAGAGGTGTCTATTCATTTCAGTGACCCATTTTTTTTATCTTTTTCTCTGGGTGGGGATATAAGTTTTTTCAGTTCTTTATATATGGTAGATATTAGTCTTGTGTCTGAGGACTAGCTGGCAAAAAAAAAAAATTTCCCCTTACCTAGATTGTCTCTTCCCTGTGTTTGTTTTTCCTTTGCTAGCCAGAAAATTTTTATTTTGATATGATCCCATTTGTTGATTCTTAGTACTGTTTCTTGTGCTATTGGGGCTCTGCTCAGAAAGTCCTTGCTTGCACCTATGTTTTCAAGAGTTTTATGTATTTTATCTTCTAGCGGATTATTTCTGTTTTAACATTTAGATCTTTTATCCATTTTGATTTTAGTTTAGTGCTTGGTGAGGGATATGGGTCCAGACTCAATCTTCTGCATGTGGAAAGCACATTTTCCCAGTATCTTTCTTCAAACATATATTTTTGCCTACTTTGGCAAAGATCAAATAACTGAATGTGCTTGGAGTTTTTCTGCAACCTTTATTATGTTCTATTGATTCATGTGCTTTCTTTCTTTCTTTCTTTCTTTTTTTCTTTTTTCTCTAATACCATGCTGGTTTTATTAATACAGCTTTGGAATATAAGTTGAAATCTGGGATCTGCTTTGCTCTGTTGCCCAGATTTCTTTTGCTAGTCTGAGTCTCTTCTGGTTCCATATGAATTTTAGGATTGATCACTATAGTTCTGAAAGGAATGCCGTCAGTATTTGGATTGGCACTGCATTAAAGCTGTACATCAGTTTTGGAAGTATGGTGTTGGCCATTTGACTGTATTGGTTCTGCCTTTCCAAGAACAGGGGGCATCCTTTCATTTTCTGATATCCTCCTTGATCTCCCTTCACAGTTCTGTAGCTTTCATTGTAGAGGTCTTTTACTTCTTTGATTAGGTTAACTTGCAAGTATTTAATTTTGCCTTTGGTTTTTTTAAACATGTAAATTTATAGCCAAGGGTGAAATCTGTTTTTTTTATGAATCAAAACTACATAAAAATATCACTGTACACAACCTCATTTACTCCTATAATAATAACAACACGCATTTATATAGTGTTTACTCTGTGTCAGACTCTGTTATAATCACTTAAAATATTAATTCTTGATGCTCATGTTATGGGCCACAGGTCTGCAGTGCTTGCTCCTTCCCAAGGTCGTGTATTTTGTGAAAAGGGGAAAAGGATTTATTTGAAGCTAGCTCCAAAGGAGATGGAGGGACTCTGATGACCTCACCTCACCATCTCACTGTGTTCAGGACATTTATCATAAGGCAGCGAGGAGAGAAATACACTGAGATGGTAGACAGTGGAGTTTCCATATCGTTTCATGGGATAGGATATTATCGTCCTTATTTTACAGAAACAAAGGCACAGAGAGGCTAAGTAACTTGTGCAAGGTCACACAGCTAATAGACAGTGGAGTTGAGACTTGAACCAGGCTCTCTGGCTCCAAGACCTGTGCTTGAACTACTGTTAACTTCCACCCTTTACTAATTTAGAATTTGCATCTCTTGGATGGGAGATGAGCTTTCACTTTTATAATGTCTCTGAAATATGAGATTGCCAAATACTAGAAATTAATGCTATCAGCAAAACTATGAAGTTAACTTTCTTCAAAGAAAATTGTTCACATGACAGCTGTCATTTAAAATAAATGGCTGGTATTTTTATTGCAAACTATTTTTGTATGCTCATTGCAAAAGGACCTGAAGGATATTGGGGGTGCGGGATGTCAATATTTTTCTTAGTTTGTTACTAAAGTATTTACATATGAAAGCAATAAAAAATCATATTTCTTGAAGATCTTGGAAAGATCAGTCTTTTGTAAGAAAAAACAAAACCAGAGTAGCTTTCTCTTTGAATAGACTGAAGCTCAGTGGAGGAAGTGGCCACTTGCCTATATGTAGCTGGCGTTTATTTCAAAGCATTCACAGAGTGCTCACTTTGGCAAGCATTCATGGAATCACGTGTCCTTTTCACAGTCGGTCTTACTCTGCTGATTTGAAAAGCATTATTCAAGTCGTGTCCCAGTTAGTAAAAGTGTGGCCATCCTATTAGTATGTGGTTTTCTGGTTGTCATTCTTCTGGATCTTTTTATTTTAAGGTATTCTTTGAGAAGTAGAGACTCTGGGTACTCCAGAGGGATAACTTGCATTTTGTAAACTGTTGGCAGCAAGTGGCCCAGCTAAGTCAGGTGACACATTATGGGTGGAGAGCTAGCGAAGAGACTGAGATGTCCCCGTGGCACTGCAGCATTACTCTCTCATAGGGCCACGGCCCTCCTGCTCCTGTGAGACTCTGTGGTGCAGTCATGTCCTGAATGGCAGGGTGATGACATGGCCTAGGCCAGTTTTCCCAAGTGTAAGTGAAGCTTCCGGAGCAGTCAGTCCATCTTGGAGATGGCCCGCCTAGCACTAGATGACACTGAACCATGGAGTAAGGCGGGTATTTCCTCTTCGGCCTTCTTTCCATCTTTCTCTTGGTTAAAGACGAATACCTCAGTTTAGCACCCTGCATGTTTAACTCTTCTCGAATCCTTCAGAATCTCTTTTATAACAAACACAGGGCAGGCCTCTCACACTCCCAGCTTTGATAGGTAAGTGTATTTAAAATTTGATTTCATTGCTTGCCTGCCTGACTGCCTTCCTGCCTTCCTTCCTCTCTCTGTCTCTCTTTCTTTCTCCCTTTTCTTCTCTTCCCCTTCCCTCTCTTCCCTTCCCCTCCTTTTCCTTCTTTTCCCTTCCCTCTCCCTCCCTTCCCCTCCTGCTCCCCCCTCCTCTTCCTGTCCCCTGTTCCCTTCCTTCTTTGATACGTGATGCTGAAGATTGAACCCAGGACCTTATGCATGCTGGACAAGCTCTCTCCCACTGAGCCATGTCCCCAGCTTTCCTTTTTATTTTTGACTGGGAATCCTGGCTGTTTACAGTGAGGATAAGCTATTTCTTTAAAATACAATTTAAATATAATTTAAAAGGAATAAGAGTCCCTCTGAAGAAAGTATTAAAGAACATAATAATATCGGTGACTTGTAGCTATGGAAAATTGTGAATTTGGTAGAGGAATGACAGAAGTTTGAAAGTGTTGGTCTAATGCCAGATACAGCTAGTGTTTTAGAGATTCATGGGTTCTTCTTCTGAAACTCTTAGAACCAGATTTGTTTTGAAGTTCAGCATTTTCAGATCTTTTCAGCATGGTCTTTATAAATGGAGACATTGGGCAATGCCATCTCAAGCAGGGTGTTATTTCTGCAGCAAATGTATGAATGTTCACACTAAATGGGGTAAATACAGTCTCTGTACGAGCTCAGCTCTGATTCTTTCACCAAGTATGCTTTTGAACCAAAAATAAGAAACATTGGTTTTTCAGAGATTTCTAGATTTCAGAGTTTCAGCTAAGAGACTGTGGACCTGTCTTGATAACTCAATTATATCACTTTTTAAAACCTCTAATCAAATCATGCAGAAAACAAATTACACTCCAACTTGGACAAAGTACTCAGACTCTGTCATCTTATGGAATATTTTTCTGGTTGACCATGATCTTTTCATAGATTCTGATCTACAACCCAGGGTAGACTTGCCTGGGAAGGAAAGTCAAATCCAAGCCTTTCACCTGTGTATGTGAAAACATCAGGAATTTCTGGTTTTACTCACCTCTATAGCAAGTGGTCAGCGTTATTTGGTCATTAAGGACATGGTCATTGGGTGGCTGGACAGTGCATTCCCTGGGACCATGCAATCTGGGGAAGTATTTAATTTGATTCTGTATTTTAAAAATGAAGTCCATTCATTGCATACAGTTATCTGGTGGAATATCTTGTTAACACTTAGGTGAGTACAGTTATCAATGGCACCCTAATTTGGCAGTGATTAAAGAGGAGCAGAAACAGATCCCTACGTGTGATGGCTGAAATGCCACGTGTTTTACAGTCTCTGAAAATGTGACACCAGAGAGCAGTTAAGCTGGATTAATTACACTTCAGGGATCCATGCTGACTCATTTATGATTGTTTTAAAAATCTTCTGTAAAATGACAAATGAGGGAGTATTTTCTTACTTCAGAGCACTTCAAATATGTTTCATCAGGTTCTCAATTTGGAGCCTCCGGAATCTTGCTTTTCTTTTGTGTAATTAGAATGAAGATGTATAATAATTGATCATAAAGGTTACCCTTGTGAAGTACTTGTGGCCTTGGTATATTATCTTGCTAGCTATTTAAATAAATTAATAAAACAATACCTTGTGGATATGAGAAGAAAATCTTTTCACTTATTTTTGTGTATTTTCTCAAGAAGCTTAATAAAATCTGATCTCTGTAGGGAAAAGCCAGGACCTTTTGGCTTGTATGATGTGTGCATTTTTGAAACTTTTATATCAGCCAGGACTTTCTATGAAAGAATAAAATTTGTGGTTATTGTACATCAGTACTCTTTTTCATTTCCTGATTCACTCCCATGGGCTCACCCAGATTTTACGCTGTAGGCAAGGGGCAGTGGAGCGTGTGTCATTTCTAATGGCATAGAGGCAACACTGTCCCTTTTATACCCACTTAGGAAAATTTACTGGGATGTAAGGATGCTTTGGAAGTAACATTCACTTTACCCTGTTGAAGTCATTCACAACTACTGGTAGTCTGTTATTAGTACAACACACTATGATTAGTGTCAAAATCTCATACCTGTGATAGAACATGCTTAAAAGTTATTACTTTTAATGATGACAAACATCAAACACTTAGTGTCACTTGCTTTATATATCTGAACTCGTTTCTTCCTCATAACCACACTATGAGGAAAGCATGCTAATAACCCACTTCTCAGGATGAAGAAACTCTGTGTGGATGTCTGGGATTGGACAAATGAGTCAAAGTCACAGGAAACAAGGCCTTCTGGAATGAACACATTTTATTGCCTTCAACTGTTTGTTTCCTACAAATACAACATCTCTACTCTCCAGGACTCAGTTTTAAGCAACTTCATCTATTTGGAGCAAGGCTGAGAATGTGGCAGCAGGCCACACATTTGTGTGATTAAGACAAAAGAAAACTCCACATGCAGGGCTGCATGTGTCCCAAGGCCTGCAGAGCCAGATCTGCTAGGCATCTACTGTCTTCAAACTTCTAGTAAAGAGTCCTGGAGTGGAAGCTACCGTAGTATGAGAATCCCAGCACAGCCATTAACGCTTCCATGTTGTGGATAAAGAGACATAAAAATTGATTTAATCTGTTGGAAATCTAAGGAGAAAATCTAACATTTTACATAGATTCCCAATGATAGGGAAAGTGGTACTTTAAGCAGGCATATATTTATCTCTCTAGAACTATTTATTTGTTATCATGCTGAGACAACTGGGAAGTTTAGGGGTAGAAGAGACTTGCATGTAGGTCTGAAAATATGAAGACAGCAAAATGCCAGCCCTTTTTTTTTTCCCAAAGAAAATGATTTTTATTGGTACATTTTAGGTATTCATAATGATCACATTCATCATAGGGAATTTGTACCTGTATATGATATAATTTGATTGTTTTTTGTTCCCATTCCCCTGCCCTCCCTTCAACTCCTCTTCCCTTCCTTATTTACAATAGCTTTGTTTCCATTTTTTCCTTCTTTTCTCATTTTTAAAATTTTTCCCTTCCTTGCTTTCCTCCTCCCAGCACTCAGAAGGCTGAGGTAGGAGTATTGCTGTGAGTCCAAGGCCAGCCTGGGCTACATAACGGAGGTCAAGACCAGCCTGAACTACATAGTGAGACCCTGTCTCAAAAAAAAAAAAATGCCAACTTTAGCAATACACTTGATTTTTTTTTCCCTTAGGGCTTGACTAAAAAAGTAAAGTTTGACTGTAAAATAAATTTCTTCTATTTTCCATTTTCCTCGAGGTCGCTCCTGTGATGTCCTCAGGAAGCCCACACACCCCTCAGTGTTCCCCGCTGCAGACCAGCTCTGCAGTATCCTGAATGGGGGTGAGGAGGTCTACGCCAACTGCATGGTAGTAGATCAGGTGAGTCTGCCTCCTTCGAAAACCTGAGTGTGTGAGCAATGTGTTCAGTGCCGCCCTAACGCCGCGCAGGGGCTGCTGTGGAGTCCCCATCACCAGCTTGCAACTTCCGTCCTTATGTCAAAACACATCTTCCCCCACCAAGAAGCAGCCTAAAGGCAGAGTCCTGAGACTCTGAGCTCTTCAGTGGTACCAAGACAGGAAGAAACAACCCAGGACCAGTGTCTTGTCCTTGACTTTTCTATGAACTGTGTCTGCATGACTTGATCGGGCAGTATTGGTTATCCAACGAACAGTAACCAGAACGTGCCTGATCGCAGCCTGATAGGATGTGTGACATATGTTACTCACTTAACCTTTATGACACATCTGTTAACAGGGTCTAAGGCTATGACACTTTAATATTATAACAGAATGGTATCATTCTGGGGAAACTAGAACCTTTTAGAACTTGCTGCGCACTCCCTGGTAGAGACCAAAGAGTTAAATCTCATAGAGGCAGAGAGAGTTTGAAGGCACCAGCATCTACTTAGCTTTTGTTCTTTTCTCTCCGTGTTCTCTCTACTAACTTAAAAACTCTAATTCCCATGTATGATACACAGTAAATGCTAACTGGACAATAGGTATTTTATCTTTTTGTTGTTAACATACTTACATATTTTTTTCAATGTGCCCAATTTTGTTTTTTATTTAATACTAAAATTTAAAAGTAAAAATGGTACTGTAAATGACAAAATGCAGGTGATATTTCCATGCCATGATTTAAAAAATATGTACAATAATTTCAGCACATGAGATCACACTTCAGTTGACATAAGTTTCATCATACATAGAAAAAATATCACCTTTGACTTTAAAACATGTAAAGATTAAAAGGTGTCACACTTTAAAAATATTTGGTGGCCAAGGAAAGGTATATAGTAACAATAATGAGGAAGTTTTATATTTTCATGACTTTAAATGTGAGGTCACATGAAAGGCAGTACATGTATTAAGTCAGATAAATTGTTAAGGCTAAAGAGTGAAACCTTCAGAAATTTTTTTCTATTTTCTAGTAAATCTCAATTTCAGCCTTTAGCCAGATAACTGAGCTTTTTTTCCTTAAGTGTTACAAAGCATTATAAGAACAAGTGCATAGTACAAATGGCAGAAATTGAGATGGAATTCAAAATGACAGAGAAGCTAATAAATCAGAAGAGACATCAGTTGTAAATAACTAGTGGAGTTGTCTTGGTGTAAAAACCAGTTGAATGTCAGCTCTAGTTGTAAAAATCTAGGTTGGAACATGGGACAAAGTGGTAGTTTTGGGGGCAGTCTTGCGAGGGACAGGTTAATTGGACTTTAGGTGTCATGGCTACACTCTGAAATGTGTGTGTATAGTATGCATACATATAGTCAGAACTTGGTACTTGACTGTTTTGGAACTCTTTGAATTTGTAGTTGACATATTTTGATGGAGAGATTATGTCTCAGTACTTGTCACTTGTTTGATACTTGATGCACAAGGTGGAACTGGGGGTAATGATTGACTTGTGACTCCCTGCTTTTTCCACCTAAAACAATTTGTTTGGTACTCATCACTTTTGGTACTAGTTGAGCTTCCTGGAACCAATTAACATGGAGTACTGATGTATCATTGTATGTACATACAGACCTGTACTTTATTGTTTTATTAATTCATGATGTTATTATTTATTTTGCAGCTTTTCAAAGTATAATTAGCAATAGTATATATATTTAAAGTGTACAATATGATGTCCTGTTAAACATGACCACAATGAAGTTCATTGTTGTCTCTTGCTGGTATGAGACTACTCAAGATTTACTCTCAGCAAATTTCAAATAGACAGTGCTTTATTGTTAATTAAGTCACCATCCTGTACCTTTGGCCTGCAGAGCTGACTCACTGTAGGACTGAAAGCTTGGACCCTTTACCCAACAGCTGCCCATTGTCTCATTCACGCACCCATGCTAATCACCCTTGTGCTCACTGTTCCTATGAGTATTAATTTTTAAGATTCCATATATAAGTTAGAACCTGCAATATTTGTCTCTCTGTGTTTGGCTTATTTTAATTAGCAAAATGTCCTTCAAGTTTATTCATATTGTCACAAATGGCAGGATTTCCTTCTTTTTTTAAAGCCAATAAAATCCAACCCCCATGTAATGACACACACTTGCCATATATATATTTATTTTA
>RJWT010018030.1:0-19110 GCA_004365215.1 Cuniculus paca
TTTTTTCTCATTCTCTAGGTTGTTTCTTCACTTTGTTGGTGGTTTCTGTCATTGTGAAAAAATGTTTTAATTTATTGAGATCCCATTTGTTAATTCTTGGAATTATTTCTTGTACAATTAAGGTTTTATTCAGAAAATGTTTGCCTACACCTATGTCTTCAAGAGTTTCATCTATTTTGTCTTCAAGTAGATTAAGTGTTTCTGTTCTAATGTTGAAATCTTTGATCCATTTTTATTTTAGTTTAGTGTATGATGAGATGTATGGGTCTAGATTCAATCTTTGATATATGGGTAGTTTTCCCCAAAACCACTTGCTAAAAGGTTATTTATCTTTTCCTGCAGTAAAGGGATTTGGTCTCTTTTTCAAAGATAATGTAACTAAATGTGTCTAAAGTTGTAGCTGTATTTTCTACTCTGTTCCTTCTAATCTGCTTTCTTTTTGCCAATATCATGCTGTTTTATAGCTGTAGCTTTGTAGGCTTTGAGGTATGGAATTGTAATATCTACTGCTTGCCCTTGTTGCCCATAATTTATTTTGCTATTCTAGGCCTCTTCTGACTCTAAATGAATTGTAGGATTTCTTTCTCCAGTTCTGTAAAAAGTGTTATTGATATTTAGCTTAGGATTGCATTAAATCTATATAACAGTTTTGGAGGGATGGTCATTTTATCTATATTGTTTCTTACTTTCCGGAAACAGGGGCTATCTTTCCCATATTTTGGTATCCTCTTCAATCTCCTTTTTCATATCACTATAGCTTTCATTATAAAGGTCTTTCATGTCCTTGATTAGGTTATTTCCTAAGTATTGCACTTTTCTTGGTGCTATTGTGAAAGGTATTGTTTCTCTGTTTTGCTTCTTTGTGAGTTTGTTATTGGTATACAGGAATGTTATTGAATTTTTGAGTGTTAACTATATAATACTACGTTACAAAATTTGGCTAGCAGTTCTAGGAGTCTTTTAGTGGAGTTTTGAGGGTCTTCTATTTAAAAGATCATGTCATCTGTGAGTAATGATAATTTAACTTCTTTCTTATTCATATCCCTTTTCTTTCTCTTGTCTAATTGCTTTAGCTAGTATTTTGAACTACATTGAACAGAATTGGTAAAGGCAGAATTTTTTTTTTTAATTCTTGTCTTGTTCCTGATTTTAGAGTGAAAGATTTCAGTTCTTCCCCAGTAATTATTATATTAGATATTGGTGTGTCATCTATGGCCATTATCAGATTAAGATGAAGACACTCTATTCCTATTTTCTTGAGAATTTTTATCATGAATGAATGTTGAAATTGATTAAATTTTTTTTGATTTATTGAGATGATTATATTGTGTTTATCCTTGTGTCTATCTGTATGGTGAATTATATTTATTGATTTCTGTATATGAAACCATCCCTACATCCTTGAAATGAGTAACACTTGGTCATTATGTATAATCTTTGTGATGATTTGCTACATTCTGTTTGCCAGTACTTTATTAAGGATTTTTGTGTCTATATTCATGAAAGAAATTGGTCTACAGTTTACTTTTTTGGTTAAGTCTTTTTCTGGTTTTGGAAAAAAGGTAATGCCTTCCCTTGTAGAAATGGCTTTGGAAGTACTGCTTCCCTTTTGATTTCATTAAGGAGTTGGAGTCATGAATAGTATTATTTCCTTATTTCTTTTTCAGTGGATTTATTATCAGTGTACAGAAATGCTATTGATTTTTTCGTGTTGATTTTGTATCTTGCTACCTTACTGAATTTAGTTATTAATTATGACATTATTTTCTTTTAGGATTTGAAACACTTCACTCTGTATTTGCCTAAGCTTTAAGGATTGTGTTGAGAAGTCTGCCATAATTCTAATGAGTTTACCTTTTTAAGTGATTCGTTGTTTTTTTCTACCTGCTTTTAAGATTCAGTTCTTGTGTTATTCTTCTGGGATTTTGACTATGATGTATGGGAAAGTTCTGATCAGGGTTTTTTGAGTTTCTATATGACTCACTTATCTGTGTGTGCAGTTATTTTTTACCTTATTTGGAAGATTTTCAACTAATATTTAAGTAAACAGATTTTTACTTCATTTGTGCTATTGTCTAATTTTCACTAATTCCAATTAATCATATATAGTTTTTTTTTTGCATCATCTAGTTTTTCCATTCCATTTTTCATGTACTCTTTTTGTTTTTAAGATAATTTTATTAATTGGTCACCGACAACAGATGTTTTCTAGTTCTGATATAGTGGTACATCAGTTCATGAATTTAATACTTTTCATGGTTATAGATGCAGAAATCCACATAATACTTATAATACATGTGTGCTTGCAATTTGGTTGCAACCAGAATTGTGGAACAAATTCTACAACCAGACTCATGGACAGAATCAAATACTTTAAGTAAGGTACAACTGTTCTCTACTCTCATACTGGTCACTTCTGCTGCCTTTATGCTCAATAGAATTTTTATGTCCTGAATTTACATATGAAGCCCTTTGTGGACCTTAATCCTCTTCTATGTTGGTCCTGCATGTGTTTAATTGTTTTGTTTAGCTTATCTATTATTTTGTTAGTGTCTTCTTTAGACTTGATGATTTTGTTTGAGACAATGTCTCTACTTATATCTTCTCTGATCTTGCCAGTTAGTTTACTAAGCTATGTTTTTTTTTCCTTCTTCTTTTTCTTTTTAATCTCCCCAGGTACCATTTTGGATAATTTAGTATGAGGTTTGCAGTTGTTTCCCTTTCAATGTCCAATGAATTAGCTGTGGGGAGTTGGGAGTTGTTGGAAACATTTTGTCGGCTTGTTTTCTCATGTTTCTATTTTTGTTTATTTTGTGTTGAGGCTTGTGCATTTATTGTACTGGAAAGGTTTGTGTCTAGTATGGACACATCTTTAGTTAATGTAAATTTTTCAGTGTTGTTTTCCCTGCTTCACTAACTACTGGCCTTTGCCTCTGTCCCAGGATCTAACCACTTCTTTTTACTTGAGGTGGGAGGTTGCAGCCTGTTCGACCCTATAAATAGTTCTCCAGGGGCCACAATAGTGTTAATGATCCCCAGGCAATCTAGATATTGGCATCTCAAGGAAACGAGTTAATAGCAACATTTATGACTCCTTAGCTATATTACAATCTGCATTAATTACTGTATTTAATAGCTGAGTATTAGCAAACACCAAGAAGCAATAAATTATCACTTTATCTATAGAAGAGATCTATAATTATAGTATAAACACTATAATGAACCAAACGTTGACCTGCAATTGATCCACAGTAAAAAGCTACTAAACAGAACAACTTTACCAATACCTACAATAGGGCAGTATTCAACACCAATAGAGTGAAGCCAACTAGGTATCTAAAGAGTCATAAAGTTCGGCAGCTATGTTAGTAAAGGTGTGGGAGGGGGTGAGCAACTAGAAAATGAAAAAAAAATCTTGAAAAAATCAATTGATAAGTTATGAGGAGGAGACAAAAGTAAGTAACAGAGTCGTATCAAGGAGTGAAAGCAAATTATTAGTGATAAAGAGCAGTTGCGGGAAAGAACAAACAAGAAAAGGATGAAGAAAAATAACTAGAAGTGAAAGAAAGAAGGAAGAGAAAACAGAAGGGAAAACAATATGAGAGAAAAAAAAGGAAACTAAAGGAAAGGGATAAATACAGTGAAAGAAAAAAACCCTAACACTGAAAAAGCTGATGAAGGAATAATGAAAATAATACAAAATAGGCTAATCAAAGTGAAAGATTGAGTTAAAGAAAAAAATTTTGTGTTATTGAATGAGTGGTTTCTATCCACAATCTGTAGTCTTGGTATTCAGCCAGACATGATTCTCTACTCCTCGCTTTAGAGCCTATGGGAATTTGAGTAGCCCTCCTTGCACCAGAGCCCTTTCTGCTCATTTCCACCAGACTGTGGTTATTTGTCAAGCCACGGTTGTACTTGTTGATAGATGGGAAATTGGATCAGCCCTCTCTTCTCTGCTGAATGTAGGCCACATAGTAGGGGCTCAAATGGGCTGTGGGACTTAACCTCAACAGTCTTGGAGTCTGGTCTTTCCCCTTCTCTCAGAATGTTGTCTTCATCCTGCACAGGTCAGCTGGTTAATTTCTCACTGCCATACTCCCCTGTGAGCAGGAGTCTGCCCCCTGCTGTGTGGGTGGGGTAGTGGTGCCCCAGTTCCACTCCAGGTCTCATGCAGGGGGGGGGACCACTCAGGGTCTGCTCTTACATGGGGTAGAGGGTGCCAGTCTGTGTTGGTTCCCTCATGTGGGGTGCTTCTCTAGGTCTGTTCTCTCACTTGGCAGTGAGGCTCACTCATCAGGAAAGGGTCTACTCTCTCATGTCGGGGGGAGGGCCACCTCTAGTCTGCTCTCTCATGTGAAGGGGGCCACATTCCCGGCTTCCTAGTGGAAAAGAATTCTTTCCTAGACTCTTTTAAAGGAGTATGGTTCTTCCAAACACTTGGATGCTGAATTCTAGTCTTCTGAACTATGTGGGAATACACTTTTTTAAAAGTCATTTTGTGAAATTTTGGAAAGGCAACACTGAGAAACTAACACTATGCTAAAGAATTGCATAGATACTGGCAGTAAAATTATCTGAAGTTGTGGGAAGATCAGATGGGCCAAAAACAGCAACAACAGAAAAAAGTTCAGAAAAAGTCTCAAAGATATGGCCTGTTTTATCAGGGAATTTGTAGATATTAAATTTAAAAATTACAAGTGCTCTAAACAGCTAAAATATAACATTTTACAGAAATTTTAATATTTACCTTATAATGGTTAGGTAAAGTTACTCAGAGGAAAGAACTGCCTACACTAAGACAAAAGGAAACATAAACTCCAAAATGTTGGCAGAATATACCACACCTAAAGAATATTATGTGGAAAATGGAACTTTAAGGATTGTAAACTCACAGAGCTGTTATTACATTTATTTGAGCATATATTTCAAAAAAGAGAATTGTAGAAAAAGAGGCTACCAATGTGGTCAAGTGCCCAACCACCACTCACAGTCTTCGGAATTTGTTAATCTTCAAAACCTTAATCTATAAATCATATGGAGCCACTAAACCAATGGGAAATGAAATGATCACATATATGCTTTTATAATATCACTCAAGCAAGGTACAGCGCAAAGTCTGAGTTGTACATCAAGAGCAGATTCTTTTTTTTTTTTTTTGCGGCACTGGGGATTGAACTCACGACTTCACGCTTGCCAGGCAGGCACTTAGGCCACTGAACTAGATCCCTTGCCCTTATGTTTTTGAGGCAGAGTCTTACTATGCCATTCAAGCTGGCCTTGAGCTCACTTTGTAGCCCAGGCTGGTCTGAACTCGCAATGATCCTCCTGTCTCAGCCTCCCAAGTGCTGGGATTACAGGTGTGAGCCACCATGCTCAGCTCAAAAGCAGATTCTTGTTAACCAGTAGTGAAAGTATTGCAGTGTTCAGGAGCAATGGTGATGACTTGTATAAAGACAGTATTTATGGGCGACAGCATTAAGTCTTAGATGTCTAAAATGAACTGAATGCAGTTTGTACTATATACTAAAACGATGTTCAAGAAGAACTGCTTATGGCATATTAAGGTATTTATAAAATATAAGAATCATTATCTAAATATGCTGCTCTGAACCATCTGATACAGCGGGGATCTAAACTTCCCAAAAAGAATGGAAGTTAAATTCTAATCTACTTGTGGGGGAAACAGAGATTTTATTTTTTTTTTACCATTTATCCAGTTCCTATGTGAAAACATTATTTTCAATTTAGAAAACATTGCTCCCTCACTCCAAATCGTCCAGTTTTTATTCACCTAACTGTGCTGGTTAATCAAGTATTTTTCCTGGGACTTTTAACTGTAGGGCCAGGAAGTATCTGAGGTAATTCCTTCCTGCATAAGCAAACACAAATGGAAAGCTGACAGGGATTGACTGCCATTTACCTTCTTCCAAGAGTAAGAGGATTATTATAATGGGAAAGAAAGATGCCTAAATTACCACTCTCAGTAAGAGAAAACTAACAACTAGTTAGAAACCTAAAGGATTGAAATCAATTATATACAGATTAGCTAGGTAGACTATTAAAGAATAGAAATTACCTATATTTTCAAGGAAAAGATACAGTGAAACTTGTATAGCAAGGTGTACAAAAGGCACAGAGAAATGTCGATAGAATAACACTACTGTACATTGACTAGTACTAAATAATCTATACTTTCTGTCTCTTGATGGGTTCTTCAGGCCAGTGGGGAGTCCTTTTTATTTTCCTTTAGTCAAGGAAACTTTTCTTTCCCCTTTGTATTATTTCATGTGCATCTAAGTAGTAGCAACACAATGCACGTAACTTGAATGCAGAAATTTACATACAGATATTGGTGCATTCCGAGGTACATCCTATATTGGAAACATTTCAAGTTATGTTTTAATGAAAATAATTTTAGAGTGCTAACCTGCCTAAAAATAAGCAAAAAGAGGAAGTTGCAGGTTAAATTGTTATTTTCATATCCTTGCAAAATATTGCATATATAAACCATCAGAACTGTTCCAGAACCAGAGGAGAAAGATTTCAGTTTTTCCACAAGATATTAGCTATTTGCATATTATCAATGATCTTATTACGTTGAAGCGCATTCCTTCCAAACATAACTTGTTCAGAATTTTTATCGAATGTTTTTTCTGAATCTATTGATAAGACTATAAGGGTTTTGTCATTTGTCCTGTTGACACATCGTATTGTGTTTATTGATTTGCATACATTGAGTTATGCTTGCATCCTTTGAATGAATCTCAGTAGTTCATGGTGAATATTCTTAATATACCACTAGATTCAATTTGCTAGTATTTTATGTACAGAGGACTTTTGTATCTATGTTCATAAAATAATGTTGGCTTGTTTTCTTTTCTTTCTTTTTTTTTTTTGTTTGTTTTGGTGTAATTTTATCTGGTTTTGATCTCAGGTAATGCTGGCTCAGGGAATGCTGGCCAAATTAACCTGAGTGTCAATACATGCTCAAAAACTGGTTCACTTTCTTTCCCTTAAATAAAATGCAGCAAATTCATAATGACAACATTTTTTTGTGGTGGGAGGATAAGAAGTTACCCTGGAGATGAAAATCTTTCTGGTATTTCTCTGTCCTTGAAATATTTTTCGGTTTTCAAAGAAGACAAAATTTTAGTTTTCTTATGCAAAACTTGTAATAGAGTTCTGTTTGCCAATAGTATTTATTTAGGCAGCAATATCATAAATGGAAAATGAGATTTGTGTAAGTATAAAATATTCGAGAAAAGAGAATAAGGATGACAAAAGAATGTGAAAGAACTCATCAATAAATTTTCAAAATTGATTCGAAAGTAAAAGTAATGTTTTGGATGTGCTACATTAAATAAAATGTATTAAAATTAATTATACTTGTCTTTTTTCTTTTGAATGTAGCTACTAGAAATTACAAAATTGTATGTGTGCCTTGAATTTCTGTATTGCATTATATTTCTATTAAACAATATATCTTATTAAATTGTGAAAAAAAAAGATTGTGTAATCATGCATGGATTTTAAGTATAGTTATGTACTACCTAACATTTTGGTAAACATCAGGCAACATACATCATGATGGTCCCAGTGGACAGAGGAGCTTAAAAATTCCTACTGCACAGTGATTGGATGTAGCACCATTGCAATACCGTATTTCAATGCCCTACCCATGTTTGTGGTGATGTTGGTGTAAAATATTGCATGCCCATCATATAAAATTATACACATAAAATTATATACAATATATGATACTTAATAATAGCAAAAATATGTCATAAGGTTTTGCATTTACCCTACTATAGTTTATCACTTATTTTAGATCATTCTTTCTACTTACATAAAAATAATTTACTGTAAAACAGAATTCTGTGTTACACAGCACCAGCCTCACACATTCTGTGCTTACTACGTGTTTTGATTGCATTATTTTTTCTTGTGCTTAATTTATTTTTGTTTTATTTTGTTCTTTATGAACCCTAAGAATAGAATATTCATTGATAACTTTACCAGTCAGAGAGAAGTCACATTAAGTGATTGACCTGGAAATAGAATAAAAAATGATTAAAGACTATGAATGTGGACAATTAGTAATGGTTATTATTAGTCAGATGTGTTTTATCCCACCATAGCTATGGCTTTACAAAAAGGTGGGGGGAGGGCAAAATGACAGAAGATGTTAAAACATTTGCTTTATTGAAAGCAAAAAAAAAATTAACAAAAAATTCAAGAAAGTCTTCTATTATTATTGGGAATCTTCTTATGACCTGTAGTAAATATGATAAATACATGTGTATATTTATTCTTTGAAACACTATCATCTTTAAGATCAGAGAAAAGTTTGCTTGTGGTATTGAAAACAAGGAATAGACCTTATTATAATGTTGGATTTACTAGAAGCTATGAATGGTTTAATGATTCAAGAATTAGTTAATTAATATGGAAATAAGTGATGAGTCTGTGACAGCTGATGTGAAGGTAGGTAAATAATATTTTGAAACAAATTAATTGTAGTGAGAAATTAGCATGAACAAAGTGTTGATATTGGTAAAACCTACCTACTGTGAAAAGGAATGCCTAAAATGATTTTAGCACGTAAGGAGGTCAAGTCAGTTCCAGATCACTGGCAGTTAAGGACTAAACAACAGTTTCATTAAAAGTATTGTTGTAGGCTATAAATCAAAAGCTTTCGTGATCTGGCACATTAAGAATCATAATGGATTCAAGTATATCAATAAGTATGTATAACAGTGACATGATTTAACAACTTAACTTGTTCTATGATTTTAGAAATGATAGTCTCATTTGTGTTTGGATGCGGAAGGTGGCTGTGGTCATGTTTGTCACCCATACAGAGTTTGCAAACAAAAACAAAATTTTGCAAAACACTTCTATTTGTGAACAAATACTTTTGCAAGTATTTGTGAACTAACGTACCGCTGTACTGCCAATACATTATACAAATAATAAGCGATGGATGACTTAACTTCTCCTCCTAAATGCCCTCCTGAATTACTATGCTTGCAAAATGCTGGCTATTTGAAAAATAACATACTTTTTGAGATTTTACCTAGTGTTGATTATGACCCTTTGCAATTTATTAGAGATCTTCATCTTGATGTCAAAATAGTATTTCAAACTCCCATAACCTACAGATGAAAGGATTACAGCAGCTTAATTAAAAATAATCTTTGTTCATCCTGTTGCAACTAAAGGAGGCACTGAGAAAATCTAATATAACTCTGGAAGGATTGTAGAATCTGTGACTATTTTTTTTTTCCTTTGGGGGATACCAGGGATCAAACTCGTGGCTTTGTGCATGCCATGCAGGCACTTGTGCCCCTGAGCTAAATCCCCAGCCTGCGTCTGTAACTCTTGAAGAACCTTACTCTGACTCAGGGTTCTGTCAACAAGGACTATGAACAGCATGTAAAGAAAACACTGAAGAGAGGTTCTTCCATCACTTCAAATGGATTGTTAACAAAGATGAGATGCAGAATTTGATGAGGCAGTGGTTGAGATGGCTAACAACTTTACCTTGAGTGAGGATGCGAATGACACTGAGATCATAGAGGTGGGTCCTGAGGAACTGCTTACTGACGAATGGCTAGAGCTGGAAGAGGAACATAGCACAAGGGGCACAACTACAAGCCTTTGCCAAAGAGGGAAATAACAAAAGAAAGGGAAGAACCTCAGAGAAAATTAACAGGGAAGGGCTTACAAGAAGCTTTTGCAGATGTCAAAATGTGATCTCCAACATCAAAAAGTTTTCATTAATAGAAAGGGTATTGCATTATTTTCTCAGAAGCAAATCTATGATGACAAAAAGAAATGTTAATAAAATCACAAAGAATGCAAGTGTATTTCTGAAAATAGTAACACCTCTGCCAGAAATTCTCAGGCAGGCCTGCCAGGAGAGATTCCAGAGATGGAGTTAGAAGTGAGCAGTTGATAAATTTTAAAGGACTAGGATAACATGTGTGTTTGTGTCTGAGTTTTTTTTTTTAATTTAAAGAGAAAAAATAAAATAAGAACTAATAGAAAAATAGGCTATAAAAAAGAAAATATTTTTGTACAACTATGCAAACTATAGTTTAAGCCTAATTTTGCTACTACAGAATCAAAAAATTTAGAAGTTTAGTCTATAAAACTAAAAAGATAGAATAACTGAATGCTAATTTACTGTTAAAAATACACTTTCATAAATATAACAAACCTCAAGTGTGTTGAATTTATAAATTCTACAGTCATGTAGAGGAAGTGTAGGGCTTCACTGTTGCTCATTACTTACTCAATGAGTCACCCAAAGCAACTATCAGTCCTACAGACTCCACTTATCGTAAGAGTTCAATGCAGCTGTACCATTTTTAAATCTCTTATATTTTTCTGTACCATTTCTATATCTAAGTATGTGTAGATACACAGCTACTGTGTCACAATTGTCTACAGTATTCAAACTTGCTGTGCAAGTTTGTATCCTAGAGCAATGGGATATGCCATATAGCCTAGTTGCAGAGTAGACAGATTTGTGTAAATACACTCAACGGTGTTTGCACAGTAACAAAATCACCTAAAGACACTTTTCTCAGAATGTGTCTTCATCATTAAGTTACATGTGACTGACTGTAGGTTTTTGAGTTATATGAGGGGGAAATGTGAGTCATAAAATATATTTTTATAAATTTGGTGATACTTAGAAACAGATTGGATTTGGGAGAGACCAGAGGCAAAGAAGTCACTTTCTTGAGGTTGGAAGAGTACAAGTATTTTTGCAAAAGACTGTACTCGGAGCATACAGGAAACATAATATATTTATGATAAGTCTTCAGTGTAGAATTGGGAGTACTAGGGTTGAGTTTTAAATTGGGTTTAGTAAATTAGAAGAATCAAGGATGGTGTTTTGACTGAGTACAAGTGTTAATATGGTAATCTCTTTACTTGAGCAAATGACTAAGAATAATTTTAAAAAATATTCTCAAGGGAACATAGAAAATAATTTGCGTGTATTAGTAGAATTTAGTCAACAAAAAACTATTTTACAATAGCTTTAAATAGTTATCCATAATTTAAATTCTTAAATGGGGTGAAAAGATTTAGCAACCTATCTAATGAGTTTATTATTCCCAAAAGAAGCTACTGGGAAGAAATTTATAAAGCAGAAAATTTTCCCCAAAGCAGCAATTTTTCTTTCTTTGATAGAAGATGACATAAGTGTGATATATGAACCAACTAAATTTAATTATAATACTTGAATAGTAACATCATAAGTGATCCATTAAAAACTTGTAAATAATTTCAACTAATAAGATAGGTATGTTGGAAAGTAGAAAACAAATTGTAATGTTAAGAAGTGGCCCCTTCAATAAGTCAAAAATTCAATAATGATAATTATCCATAATAAAATTATTAATTTTAACAATTTTTTTTGCAGCACTGGAGGTTGAACTCATGACCTTGCAGTTGCCAGGCAGGCACTTAAGCCACTGAGCTAGAACCCTGGCCCTTAAAATTATTAATTTTATAATCCATGGTTCCTCTGTTAACATTCTGATTACTGGGAGCCATGATTATGTTGATATCAAACTGAATCCAAGTGCAATGTTGAAATAAATAATATCTATTAACTTTTAATTTATCTAGCCATCATTTGTTGATACTTTGGATGCTAATACTTTGGATTAACATACTGAATTGGACAGGCTTATTTTGTCTCATGCAATTTGTAATTGATGCTTAGGAGAAAATTTGTTGCTTTTAGTATGTTTCATAAGTATTAGTGAAGAAATTGAAATTACTATGGGTATAATTACAATGAGCAACAAATGTATAGTTGAAAAATTTCCAAATAGTAAAATATCATACAGCAACTTAATAAAGAATAAGCTAAATGTTTATGAACATGGAAATATTTCTGGTTTTGCTAGAAGAGGTATTTATAAAAACAGCTCATTGCATATTAGTCTGTATTGCAAAATTTTAACAAAACAATACATTTAAAAGTAGTCACATAAAATATCAAAAAGAATATTCACTACTATTGGGAATAATTATTTCAGGGAAGTCTTGTGAGAGTCATTGTGGTTTAGAAATGCACATAATAGACAATGCTTAACAGAGAATAACAATGGCTGCAGAACGCCTTGTCAGCCCACCAGATAAATGAAGAAAGGAGAAAATGTATTAAAACACCACAGAAAATATGATGATCACATTCAAAGCATGCTTATTTTTTATAGACTTTAACGACTTGAATAATTCCATTAAAAGTTAAATTATAGACAATCAGAATGAATTTGAAAAAGGCAGCAAGTTGTTATCCATAGATTACAAAACTAAAAAAACAACGTGAAGATCAATTAAATAGAATTTAGAATCCACACTTGAACTTAACCAAAAGGCCACGAAGCAGTAGAATTTAGAAATCCCTATGTTTATGGCCTACTGGATATTGATAAATGTACCAAGACAATTCAATGGTAAAAAATAATTTGTTTTCAAGAAGTGGTTCTGGGACAGCCAGTTATTCACATGCAAAAGAAATAGGCAACATTTATATTTCACACCAGATATAAATTTCTTTAGACATACATTTAAGAAATAAAATCTTTTAGAGTATAAGATAAAATGTTTGTGATTTTCAGTTTGTCAGCAGTTTTTAAATACAACACCAAAATTTAAATCAAAGACTGAATTTAAATAGGTAAGATGTGAGAAAATTAAAAAGTGAAACCTTTTGCTTTTTAAAGAATACCATCAAAAAAGTGATTCACAGAAAAGGAAAAGACTATTCACAGAATGGGAAAATATTTCAAATCATATTTTAATAAGTGATTTGTGGCCAAAGTGTATAAAGAACCCCTAAAATTCACTAAGAAAAATTCCAAATTACCAAACTAAAAATGGGCAAATGATCTGAATAAATATTTGTCTGCAAAACACATACTCACACACAAACACACAGAAGGACATTAAGCACATGAAAATATGATCAACTCCTCAATTATTTGGCATATACGACTTCTCACTCACAAGGATAACTATAATATAAAAGACTGACTTTAATAAATATTGGTAAGTAGGTGAAATTGGAGCTCCCATACAAGGCTGGTGAAGACGTTAAGTGTCTTTACTGAGCACATCTATACTCAGTGAGTGGTGGTGCTGAGAATGGGCAGCAGAGCTTATGTTTAGTACAGGAAAGCTGTTATTTGGAGCATCAAGGAAAAACTCTAGGTACATCCATGGCCACTGAACCATAGAGTTTCCTTCATACTTGGAATAATTCCTTTACTCTGATAAATGGGCCTGTTTTGCTCTCTGGTCCACTGTCTGGCCTCTGGTGTGCATAACCTGAACCTTTAATTTTCTTCTGTGTCACCATGTAGGGACATGGTAAACTGTTGAATGTATTATTGGGGAGCCTTTGGGAGCCAGTCTCAGAGATAGACTATGGGTTTTGTGAGCTGATATTAAATTTCTGGAAGGATGCTATTGGTAGGTATACTGCTAAAACTAGTCAAGTGGTTAAGAGGAACTTGGATAAAGAATGAAATGCTCTCAGCAGTAAAAACGAAAGCAGCTAATTAGCAAGAGTTCATTTCGGAGCATCAATGAGACAACAGAATATTCACACATGTTCAGATTTTTCAATTTTCTGGTCCACAAGTCCACTAGAAAATGAATTTCTAAGTGGTTGAGGATCAAAGACCCTGTGAATACTGAATACATGAATGAGGCCTATAAAATGTCTTACCTCTTGGTAAATATATTTGTTGCCCAGTTTACATATCAGAATAGGAAAGCTTAAAAATGTTAAGTAACTTGGCCAATGTTTCATAAAGAAAGTTCCAGTAATGAATTTAAATCAAATTTCTGACTAGAGAGTGCATATTCTTAAATACTTTTACATTCCTTTTAAGTATGGTAAATGTTTTGATAAATACCTGCATTATCAAACCTGGGTCTACAGCATCACGGGTGTTATAGAGGAGAAGACAGAATGTCTGCAAAGTTTGATGGATAAAGGAACAAAATGAAACGGGATAAAATAAAGTTAGAAAATTCCAAGGGTGGACAAAGCAGAGGTTGAACTTTGGTCAAGAGGGGAAGAAGTTTAATGTTTTAAAGAAATGAGCACCCACTATTGGCTCTAGGATAAGTACATAAGTACTGTAGAAAACTGAACTAAGTTCTCAAAGGATGTTTTTGACAGGACCACAGTAAAAGTAAAGAGCACATTTCAAAGAGTAAAAACAGAGTATTTTAGAGTGCTAGAGGGAACAGGGACTAGACAGTGGAATAGGGCTCTTGTCTCCAGATGTCCTCTACCTACCTTAAAACATTTGTGCACTGGGACTGAGTGTCCTTGCTTCTGAAAAGAAAGTGCTGCATACTCAGGGACTACAACAACCTAGTGTGTGGGGTTTATTATATTAGAATGGTGAAAAATTTTATAAAAATAAATTATGTACATAATGATTTCATGTAGTAGAAAAAAGTATGTATAGTTTTCCAGAGTATAATCAGGCTGAAAGGAAAAATCATAACTTGAAAATAAATTTTAAAAAATATGAATATTTTTGTTTATACATTGCTCCACTGAAAACTGTATCTCGAATTCATCAAGGTTGTAACCTCTGTTATTGTCACAGATTGCTAAAAAAGAAGAATTTAAGGGAAAATGCAACTACAAAAGGGGTTTACACTCTAGGCAATATGGAAAAGTATATTGCATTTTAAATTATTTGATATTTTCTACCTAATTTCAGTATTCCATAGGGATTTTGAAACACACATTTAAAAGGTATACAAGGGAGAACATTCATTAAAAAACAGGAAAAGGTAGTTGGAACTTTATTAAAAATTGGCTAATAGACACTCCAGATAATTGAAATGACAGCTTGTTTTGACAGCTGCAAGCAAAAGCACTTGTTCAAAACAGTGAGTGTAAATCTTTTTAATTTCCAGAAAGAAAACAATGTATGAGCTTAACTTGATTCAGTCAGCTTATAAAGTAAAACAAAAGGTAACTCTTCACCTACGAAGTGAAACTCTGGTAATTTGAAGTCCTGCCAATCACTTCACATTAAGGCTGGACTTAAAGGCCTTTAAATGAAAGAGGTGATTTCCTTCAGCATGCTGAGAAACAGAAATCAACATAGGAATGACCAAATAGCCAAGGAATAGCTTTCATAAATACCACTCTGTGTCAAATTCAGAGATCATGGAACACTTTCAAAGTGTTTTGTCACCCAAATCTCCTAACAAGTAGAATAAAGTGAGAACACATTCATCACGCACATGCCATGAGCCTCAAAGGTATTTTATAAATGTACTGTAAATGCTAAGGAGTGACATAAGAAAAATAACAGAGATAAATTTCCCAAGCAACAAAACTAGCGAAATTCCAGGTTAAGAATAATCCACATAACATTAAAGCATATCAATTTTCCCTTGCTACGATATGGCTGCTTGATTTTATTATTTTTACACCCATAAAGTAAATCAAAGGGCAAACAAAAGCAAATGATGAGCCAAACCATGGCTTTTCAAATTGATATTGTATCTTATTAGAAAAGGGAAAGAGAGACATAGATTTCAGACTCGGGATGTGCACTTCATGCTCTCCTGATACTTATTTTATCTGACATGGAACCAGTCATTTTATTGGAGACACAAAATGAGAATTAAATTTTCACTTATATCAGTTTCGCCTACCCATTTGCTTAATAGCATACAAAATTGGAATCTGAAAAGAGTAAAACGAGTCCATGAAAAGCACATGATTACTTATTCTGAGATTTATCTACACATTTGAGATAAAATTCATTTGTGTAAAATGTTATGATACCCAGAATTGTCAGGAATAATTTAAACTACACATTTTCTTTAAACTGAAAAAAAAAAAAAGACTGAGACTCTTTTGGCAAGGTGTGCATACCCAATGCTTAATTTTTACATGAAACAATTTCAAAAGCTGGAGCACAATTTTTACTTATAGCAGTCAGCATCACAGTCATACGATAGAGCCTTGATCTCTCTTCTTTGCTAGTACATCCACACTAAATCTTCTACTTGCAAACCACCTGGGAAGGCAGAAGGCTGAAAAAGTGTTTTACATAATATGAGTAAATGGATGATGCTGTTTCCAGGCAAGCCTACGCCTTTACTTAAGTCATGACATTGACTTTAAAGGTGAAAGTGTTCCATTAGTTAAATTTCTCGGGTTTGCTTTAATCACAAGATATACATTTCTTTGTTCATGGTTATAAAGCTTTTCATTGCATATGTTTAACATCTTGTGTGTATACAAGGACCATAAATTATGGACTAGTTACCGTGGCCCATGAATGGATTCATTGTTCTCAAAGTGGACATATTTTATTTCTAAGAGAAAGAAAACCTATCTAAATCCTTAAACTTTGTGAGGTGTTATACAGGAAAATTGCTTTTAAAACTTAATAACAACAAATGAGAATTTGTATTAAATTAGATTTGCCCTGGTGAAAGTGTATTCCATTCAAAAATTTTAAATAACATAAAGAATTGTGTTAATAAATTAAATGATACTAGCATGTAGAGCTACATACAGAGATATTAGAATACATATTTACCATTACTCTGCTTAGTAACATACATTATTAGGGAAAATTAAGTAGTATTTGTTTTAAAATATAGTGCAAATTAATACATTCAAGAAACTAGTAATAACTGATGTAGATAAACCTATCTATAATCATTAAAAGTTATCTAAGAAATTCAATTCATCCAGATACCAATTTGAAAATCCTGAGATGAAAATATTGAGTACTTCTCTAGAGTCAAGATGGCAGTAAAAACTTGGAAAGACCAATTAATCAATAGATTGGGAAACAATGGTATCTCTCAATTGTGTGTCGTGTATAATATGCACAATAAACAAAGAAGTGGCTTTGCATTGCTTATATAGTCAAAAATACAATACAGAAGAGGACTGCAGCAATGGTGGAAGACAGTGTCCTAACACGAAGCCTGGAAAAACATAAACTTGAGTTAGAGGAACTCAAACTCTGAACTTGATGCTCAAAGAGAGTTGAAATTGGCTGTTGTGAAAATTAGGAATAGGAAGTTTTTTTCTCCTTCACAATGGTCACTATTTAAGAGACATTTGCACCTGTCAGCTCTTCTTTTTCCCATTTCCCACAGCCATTGTAAGAATAAGCCTGTGGTAAACTTTTAAGCTAAACCTGGAGTTTAACCCTCCAGACACAAAAACATATATATATTCTTTTCTTTCCCTTCCTTGTTTTCTCCTTTCCCTCATCCCAATTTTTCTTTCCTTTTGAGCAGTTTCTTCCCCTTTCACAATATCTATTGTGCATTTTGGATATTATTAACTCTTCTAGTCTTTTACACTAGGGAAACAATATGAAGTTTATACATGTGCATCTGATTTATCTTGTTTTGAAACTCTGTATCATTGCTTTTACTTTTTTTTTCTTTAAAATAAAATTTAAAGGAAAGAAAGAGAAAAAGAAATAAAGAAGGAAAGAAAGAAAGAAAGAAAGAAAGAAAGAAAGAAAGAAAGAAAGAAAGAAAGAAAGGGAGAAACATGTGCCCAGGAGATTTAGAGTGAGTATGCCTTCAAAAGAAGAAGTAAAGCAGTTAAGTAGTTGTAGAATTCTACAATTAATAAAACAAACACAAAGAAATTCTTTCCAAGGGGAAAATATATAAAACTTTGGGTTTTCATGTATTTCACGTTTTTACCTAAAGGAGGAATTTAGAAAGCTTCATGAATAATAAACACCTTTAATGAAAAAGTATATTCAACAAATCTTTTATTAAGAGGCTAAATTTATTTCATCTTTTCATCAGAAATTAAAAAGGCAGAATGTCAAGTTAACCCAAGAAAATCAAAACATTAACAAAACTTTTATGACCATAAAAGAAAATAAAATATGGTATGATACTGAACAATCCAAAGGAAAATATACTGTATATGTGTGCTTTGAAAATCTTCCTTTGAATAGCAGCATTTGTAGATACAGTTCCTTCTTTATGTATCACATTTTACTACTCAGGGCACAGTGAAAAATATTTGCATACTTACAACTGGCTTTAAAATTCAATCAGTAGGCAAAAAACATGGATGATTTAATTGGAGGGGTGGAATGCAGGAACCCTCCAAAGAGTAGATGTAACAAATCACTGAAAACTAAGTGTATTTACATACATGAAATCAATAAGAAAATGAAACGAGTAAGATGAAATTATATCTATGATACTTTCTTTGTGTTATGTGTAACAGGAATGTAAGAGAAGCCTCTAAAGATGATACATTATCAAATAGAAGCTTAAGAAGATAGTGTAAATTTGTAAGTACACCACTGAATTGTTTCCATTTTAACTGGTATTAACAATCAAATATATAGTCTAATATTGATAAACCAGCCTTAAAGAGAAAGAAAAGGAAACACATAAATAGTGTGAGGATAAAAGAAGAAACCAATAAGTGAAATAGAAACAGAGAAAGGGAAAAGAGGGACAGACCAGCAGGTATAACTTGGGCTCCAAACTGCTCTCCAGTTTCTGATTCCTGGCTCTAAACAACGTCTGGTCCCACGCTAAGACTATTTTTTTCATAAAAGTAGACCACTTTAACACTCAGTGTTATTTTCCTTTGATTAAGCTAATTGAAAGAATTTCTGGATCTGTAGCCAGAGTATCGATAACACTATTGGAAAATGTTCTTAACTTTTAGAAATCTGTAAGTGATAAGTCTTTCTGCACAGTATCCAATATGAAATTGCTTAATTGTTTCAGTATTTGTTAAGAAACAAAGTTAAAAATGGACAAAAATAGTATCATCGCTATAGCAAAAAAAAAGAGAAAAGATTCAACTGCTTCTTATGTTTTCTATGTCACTTATATTTTCTAAGAATAAAAATATAATAAAATATTCTAGTAATTATTCATAATAACTATGGGATCCTAACACTAATAGCACAATTTACTGTACCATTGGTGAAGACACTGGATGCAGGAAAAATTTCCAAGGAAATGCTAGAAATACACGTAATTCTAAAAAAGAACCAGCAAATGAATGTGGTTGAATTTTTT
>RJWT010018031.1:0-19058 GCA_004365215.1 Cuniculus paca
CATGTTCCTAGTATCTTCAACTTCCTTTGGCATCTATTGCAGCTTGGTGCTCATTTTTATAGCTTCATGCATCACCCTTTCAGGTCTCCTGGCAGGGACTCTGACCCTATCACACATTGCCTGACCTTCCATTGAAATCTGGGAGGAAGCCTCCATGACCTCATTACTCTTGCATTCTGCATGCCTGTAAAATCAGCATCATATGAACAACATCAAAGTATGTTGCCAGTTTGAGCAGTAGCCAGGTCTGCTTGGACCATAGCTGTGATAGATTTTGAGTGCCTGAATGGCTAACAGAGTGAAATGAATCCCAGGAAGCCAATTTCTTAGATGTTCTTTTTAAACAGGTTTCCATAGGCCTTTTTCTTCAAGGTTGACATTGTTGCACCCTTAAGTCTGCAGTGGGTGGTGTCTCACTGATTCCTGAGACCTGCTGATGTGCTTCCTCTTTTTGTGTCAGTCAAAGTCCTTGCCTTGTTCTTTATGGTGCTAATCTTTTTGGCTACCCAAACTTCTTTAGCCTCAACTTCTTATGTGCTTTTTTTCTGGTCAAACTGAGAGTTCCTTCAGCCCTTCTTTTTGCTCATGTTTTCTCTATAAATCTGGCTGTAAGCAGCCAGCACTATCCATGCCACAGCCTAAACATTGGGCTGCCTTGAAATTTCCTCCACTAGGTCAATTAGTCTGTCACCTTTAAGATCAGCCTCATGCCAAATCTGAAGACATGGGTCAAATGTACACAAATTCTTTTTCTGAATGTAACCCATGTGGTCTCTAGTCAAATTCCAAATAGAGTCATTGTTCCCATCTGAAATCTCATTATGTAGTCTTTATTGTTCACATTCCTATCAGCATTCTGGTCTTCTGAAATTCCACCCATCAAGCTATGGGTACAACATTTGAGGATTCTTTATCCTGTGTCTTCAAACTTTTCCATGTGTCTCCTGCAAGCCAGTTCTAAGAGCTTTTGAACCTCATGGTTAGGTAGAGACATGGCAATGGGCCTGTTTGTCAGTACCCATTTTCTGTATCAGGCTTTCTATTGCTTAGACAAAAAGCCTGACATAATCCACTTTAGGAGGATGGGCTTATATTGGCTCACAGTTTCAGAGGTTTAAGTCCATGACTAGCTGGCTCAAGGCAGAAACATCATGTCGGAGGGCCATGCTGGAGAAGAGCTGCTCACCTTGTTGCATCTGGGCAATAGAGCAGGGAAGAGCCCCAGAGAAAGGGACTAGGGACCAGATATTGCCCTTAGGTCACACCCTCCTAGCTTCCCCCAGATGCACCCTAAAATGTACTTTACCAGTCTCCTAGGTGTCTCTCAGACTGACCAAGTTGACAGGATTAGCTGTCACAATTTGTTAGAGTTGTCAGTGGTAACTTGGAGGTTTCTGGTTTGTTCATCTGGAGGGATGAGTTTCCTTTTCCTAAGTCAGGATGCTAGAAGCACACTAAGCTGGGGGAAGACCAGGATTCAACATTGACATGTTGACCTTTGGGATCTGTAATCTGTTGTAGATGGAAATATTGCATAGATGTTACACAAAAGCCATATTACAGGAGGACCTCAAGATAGATGTGGCCATTTCAGAGTCTTCAGGACGCTGATGGGAGATGAGCCTTCAGGGCTTTGTTTAGATTGTCTAACAGAAAACACAGGATGAAGGAGAAATAGGCTTAGGATTTATTAAAAAGCACATGGAGTGAATAGAGGGCATAAGCCCATGAAGGACAGAAACAAGTTTCCTAGGTGACCTTGCAGTTGCACTCCTCTTGCCTTGGCCTCCCAAAGGGCTGGGATTATAGCAGTGACCACTTCATGTGTCCTCTCTTCCTGTCTGTCTGTCTGTCTCTCTTTCTCTCTCATAAATACTTGTGTATTTTTTTAAAGTACAACTGGGATCCAATGAATTTAACTTCTTTTCAGTTTATACATTAGAAGCATTCATACATCATCAAATTTTATTTTACAATATAATTTTAATAGCTATGCACTATAGGAAGGTCTTTAAAGGTATATTCAAGTTAACCAGAGCTTACAATAATCAATTACTTAGAGATTTTTTCCTATGCAGGTTTTAGTCAGATGTCTTCATGATTTGTACAGCAGAAAAATTGAAAATGTTTCAAAAGATAAGTGGCAAAGATTTTGTAGACTATATGATAATATTTTTAAATACATTTATATAATTTTGTTTTACTGTAAACATTTGAAAGGAAAACAGATATAATCAAATAGTTTAAATATAACATGGATGAATAAGGTATTCTTACACAAAGGGCATTAAGATTTTAGGACTCCTTTAGCACAAGTTTTAATTCTTATCATTTTATTTTATGTTTTTGGTTTTTAGAGACAGGGTCTCACTGTGCAGTCTAGGCTGGTCTAGAATTCCCTGTGTAGCACATGCTGGCCTCAAAGTTGCAATAATCATCCTGCCTCAGCTTTCTGAGTGCTGGGATTACAAGCATGCACCACCATGCCTGGCACAAATCTGAATTTTTAAAAGACAATTGATGGATATTTTAATCTTAGTAAACTATTGGATTCTGATCAGGCTCCTGATCTTGGAGAAGAACAAATGGAAAATTATTAAAAAAGACAAAACGCAATATGGTTTGTGGGGGTCCAGGAAGGTCAGAATTCTCTTGGAGCAAAGACAAAGACTTCTCTGGACTGTCTGTATTTATTGGGCCCTTAAAAATTCAGTGGGGTGCAGGAAGTGGAGGGCACAGTTGAGGCAAAAGCCCTTGAAACTGAGCAAGGCCTTGAGAAGCTAGAACAAAGACATTCTAGGCAGTAGATCTTGCTAATTAAGAGAACTGTCTTATCTCTTAGGTTGGTTATTACCCTGGAATTGGAGTGAGAGCCTAATGTCCTCAGCAGTGGCCTTATCTTACCTTCAGAGGCTGTGAATGTGAGTTTTTCCAACATGGCCAGAGAGCACTGTGGCCAGCAATTTAACCCTTACACAGCTTGGTCCCCAACAGTACAGCATAACTAAATAAACAAAATTAATTAATACATAGTCATCATTTTACAACTGTATGCTCAGATTGAGATTTTAAAAAACCTGCCTTACAGAGCAGCCACTGAGCAGGAAAATACCGACAGCAGGTACAGGAGGACAGGCTCATCAGGGCTGGCATTTCAATCTCTTGGTTTTAAGGCTGATTATTTTCTGGCTGGGTCTTACACTGGGGAAAACATGGAGTGATTTCAGGCACGGCTGCACTGGAGACATCCATTTGTTTTTCAGTTTCCTTATTTGTACCATATAAAAGCAGGCAATTTTCTTCATTTGACACCTTTGACTAACAGTTACTGAATGGTAACTGTGACTGTTTATACTTATTATTTACAATTCACTTTTTGGGCTAAGGATTATATGCGTGTGTGTACTTAGAAAGTCAATCTATTTGTCTTAGTTATTTTAATGTTTATAATAAATATCATAGTTATTTTTCATTTTATTAAGAATTTTCATCTGAAGACTTCAGAGTTCTTCCCATGATCTGAAAAACATGTAACACAGGAAATCCCTCCCTATAGTCTTTTTAGGGGATTGGTGAGAATATCGTTAAAATTGGTTTCTTCCCCTCTGAATTCCGTTTTATCCTTGTGTCTTCTCCATCGTGCTGCCTAATATTTTCCTTATGATCACTCATATTTGTAATCACTTCTATGCTTGCATTAGTAAAAAGTAAACAACACATTTTAAGAACCTTAAATTATTTCCAGCTCACCTGGAATTTAAAATCATATTTGAGTAGATTGCTCACATTTAAGAAACCTTGGTTAAGGTGAAAGATTTGTATTTACAGAGTCTATTTCCCCACTTCTAAATGTGGTATAACAGAATTACTTATCAAAACAGGAAAACGATGCTTCATGGGTGCCAGAGGCGTTCAGATTCAAGCCTCCCGCTTCACATGTTGCCGAAGCAAGCTATTATCACATTTTAATGCATGCCTGGCCTCGTGTTTTCACATACTTAAAAAAGCTTATGCCAGCTGGGATTAGCCTATGCAGCTACTAACATGTGGAAGCATTACTAGTTCACTGGAGTTGAACTATGGAAAGAAGCTAATCCAATTGGGGGAACTTCCAAGCTGCAGCACCCCAGTCAATTAATATTAGATTTTTAATTTCTCATTCATTTTTTGTTGTTACAATTTTATGCACCAAATGGTTTGACTCCCTAAACTTGTATGTTCTGAACCTCACTTGAGAAAAGTCAACTGTTATGTGAATGCACTCTTTTGGTTAGATAAGTAAGTGCTGATACTCCTTTGATTCAATACATGCCTTGTTTTCTTGCTTTATGCCAGATCTGAAAAAAAATCATTCAATAATGCCTCATATTAAAATCATAACAATTACTTTTTATTTATAAGCACAGATTAGAAATGTAATTGTATCAAGAACTAAAAGCAATAGATATGCAAAATTAAAATGCCTCTTGTTACTGACTTTTTTTAGAATTAGATATTTTCGAGTTTTCTTCCAACATATTTATATTAATATTAAACTACTTTTATTTCGTGAGGTCTAGGAGTACCTTTAAAAACTCCAAAAGATTTACAAATTCATTATGTGTGCACATTTCTAAACTTTTAGACAATTTTAATTAAGAAATTTATACTGTTTCATGTGGTAAAATGCTTTAGTTATGCTTCCTGTCTTGATGTATCCTTTCAAGAGTAGAAACTACCTACTGTGTAGTTAGCAGATTCTTATAGATAGGCAACCCCCTGCTCCCTAGATGTGTGAAAAACATGTTCTGCAAAATTTCACCCCACCCCAAATAACAAGGATATGGGAAATGTGGGATTGGGAAGACTATTGAGATTCTGCACACCTCTGGAAGCAGAATACTCACCAAGATCATCATTCACTTAGGAGATAATGAAAGCAGCCTCAGAGGCATGCCAGGCAGTGCAGCAGGAAGGCATCCTGGTTTGGGGCCAGACTTCGTTTTAGGGCTGCACAAGAGGAAGTGGATGCCCACTGGGTCATGGGACCAGGGGATCAGGTCCAGCACAACAGCCAGGCTAAGGGTTTGTCCTCTCCTGCTGAAGGACAGAGCCATGCTCCTACCGCTCCTCCTTCAGTATCCCTTGCTGAGGAGGAAGCCCATAGTCACCCACCAAATGGCCACATCAGTCTGCCACCATCATCTGGTCACCAACCACACACAAGCCCTCTGGTGCTGAAGAAACATTTAACAGTGGCAAAGCAAAGGGAGGTGGTGCCCATTTTGAGGGCATTGTTGGGGAAGCCTCACCTTCATCTTCCCATCTCCTTGAGGGTAATTATCCATTGTGGTGGCCAGGAGGAGGTACCCTTCCTCTCCAGGCAGGGAACCCTCCATCCCTCAGGACCCTGAGAGGCTGCCGTCTCCTGCCTTTCCTGCGTCCTCCTAGATCATAACAGGTAGTATAACATTTACCCTGGTGCCTCCAAATTGAGCTAGAATGGTAGATGAATGAAATCAACTCCAAGTCCATTTTATATCAGGCAGAATGTTCACTTCCTCTTCCCTTTTTATCCCAATTTATGCCTGGCAACATGGTCCAAAATGGTTATTATGTACTCTCTGATAAACTCTTCAGAGACTCTGCAAAGAGGTGAAACACAGGATTAGCAACTTTTACTGGTAAGATTCCAGTCACAGAGTTTTCTGAATTTAAATGCTAACTCTTGCCTACTGTCAACTTTTGGTGGAGAAATTACAATTCGAAGATAAAATCTCAAAGAAATTAAAATCCAAAATATTTAACTTGACACAGAAGTGAATTCCAAAATCAAATAATCCTACCCTTGTGAGTTAAAAATTTAGTAAAACTTTAGTTAAAGTGCAAATAATTTAAGTCTTTCCTAATTTTTGTTCTTCCCAGGGTCAACCAGATGGCTGCTGGATACCTGATTGAGCTGGACTCCCTCCAGCAGCTGCCGTCTGGGCTCCTGGAGTGGGTGGTGTCCCTCAGGAGCTCAGAAGTTGAATTAGGTCTACACCAACTTTTTCACGGGCCTTATGTCCAAACAAATCAGACAATTATCATAACATCAGCATCAACCCCACACCCAGCAGTCAGGACAGAAGCCAGTCCTGGTAAGCATAGCTTCTCTGGCAACACGACGTTTCCAGGACCCTCCATCTGATGTAGTCCACGGCTACGGAACATGGCAGAGATCAGGTGAAGAAAGGCAGGGAAGACCAAGTTTTCTTCTTGTCAGTGTTTACCGGACGCTCTTGACCAGGGTCTGTGACCTGGGGCATAACTTGTTGGTCCACGATCTCACATTCAGGTATTAATTATGGCCTCTGTATTCAGAATAGCCTGAGGGACATCGTACCCTGTCTCAAAGATGCCAAGTAGAATGTGGGTCAGGGGCTGTGATCTTGGAGCCAGAGTTCCAATTCCGGGTGTGTCACCTCTTGACTTTGGGCAAATTATTTAGTTTCTTGGAGAATCAGTTTCCTTGTCTAAAAAGCAGGGATTACAAATCAGGAGCCAAATAAAAGATAGAAAGCAGGAAATAGGGAGGTAGATCTTTGGGAAATGGGAAGGGGACAAAGCGATGGGAGGGGGTGATGTGCCACATATGTGTACCAATCACCCACAAAGAATGTATGCGAGACATACTGCAAACATGGACAAATAAATTAATAAATAAGTAAATAAGTAAAAACACAGGGATTATAGTAATCACCTTAGTAGATTGTTTCAAAGAATAAGTACACTAAATGTAAAGTGAGCCGCTTGGTGAGCATTATATGAAGTTAGCTGTCATCATTATTGCTGTTAATGTCATTACTCCCACTGGGGTACAAAGTGCGGTTTTCTTGCCGGATGTGGGAGTTGGCATTGGTGGCCACACCAGTCACAGAGACCTCTGTGAGGCGCCATGTGTTCTCCTTGGGAAACTTTTTCCTGACGTCTGGGAAGTGTGGTTTCCCCTCCCAGCCACTGCTCCCAGGCCCCGTGCCAAACAGAGCGTGGCTCCCACCTGGTAGCGTAGCACCCGCCTTGTCCTAAGAAAGACTCCTTTGTCCTGCGTCCCACTGGGTGCTCTAAGGGCCTCTGCCTAGGGTAGGAGTTGTTTCAACCCAAGAAGCGCGCTTGTGGGTACAGCCTCTCCCTTCTCACGTCATTTCCGGTGGCAGGAAAAGTTCTGGTAGGTTTTCAAGCTGAGGTGTGAGGCTCCTGTTCTTGGGGGCTCAGAGGACCAAGATCCTTGCTGTTTCCTTAGGAAGACCTGGTCTTCCCTCAGCTTTTCCATGCCCCTGATCGCGGGTTAACATTTTCTTTTCTGTAGTATTAGGGTTGCCCCTTCTGTGTACGTGGGCCCTTCCGGAAAGTTCCCTCTGTAAAAGCTGTGAGTGAGTCTAATTCACCACAGCCAAGCACCTTCTCTTGTTTTGCTTTGCTTTCTGACCATACTCATATTTTTCTAACACGGGTCTCTAGATATTTTTCCTGCGGGGTCTCATACTAAGCGATACAAGGTCAATAACCTCGAAGTTTGTCAATAACGTCCCTTGTTTGGACCAGTCTTGTTCATTTTCACTTCCCTGGGTTAAATGATTCTGCCGAGGATGTGTTCTTCCACCGCGTAACATCTAATTCAGAGCGGGAGACCTTGATCTATTATCATTCTGCTCGGTTCCCTGTAATAGAACTCATCTTGCCTTTGCCTGAATCACGCTGCCATCAATTTTTAGAATTCATCGACGAAGTGTTTTTTTTTTTTTTTTTTTTAGGGTTTTAAGCTAATATTCTTCTCCAATTTGTCCAGATTTTATGGGTACTATTTGTATAATTGTTCTATTTTGAAAAGAGATTCCCCAATTGGTCTAATTATAAATTATGTGCAATGTAAATCCCAACTTTACCTGGTATTTAGGGCTCTGGCCTGTCTGGAGGGTTATTCTAAGTCTGCTCTCCAAGATCTTGACTTTATTCCTCCTTTAGGGATCGCTGGACCCAGGGTACTGTTCCCTGATTTTGTTGAAACATTTCCTTCTGTTACACAATAACCTTTTAAAGAGCAGTTGGGTCTGAGCCTGTCTTCTTTTGCAGCCTGCATGACACGTTTCTCTCTTTCATATCTGTCAAATAGTAGGCTCGGATGTGTATCGTTGTTCTGGGAGCGCCTCTTTCCTCCTCAACGGAATCAGCTGGCTTTATTTTGTGCGCGTATCTATACCGTTCTATTCTGATCAAAACAATGAAGCATATTTTAAAATCACTTTACTTTCTCCTTCATTCCTTTAGCAAAGATTCCTAGATTCGTAAAACTCTCTTTGAGCAATTTCTGTATTTTAATTCAGGACCACAGAATGTTATTTTTACAATCTGCTATTTTCCTGTTGGTGAAGACACAATTTGGATTTATGAAATCTATAAGCATGACCAAAATGTGTGACAAACAAAGCCAAGGATGAAGTCCGCGAATCTAAGATTAGCTCATCCAGGTCTCCTTCAGCCCCAAATGCAGTCAGCAGGTCTAACACTCTCTAGCTGGTTCTGGGGTAGCTTAAAGCCAGGCTACATCTGTGGGGCCCTTAAATTCAGCTGCCGTGGTGCTTTAAAGAGCTGGCCTATGAATTTACTGTCTCACTATGTAGCCCAGGCTGGTTTCCAACTCATGGCTATCCTCCTGCCTCAGCCTCCTGAATGCTGGAATCACAGAGGTGCACCTCCATGCCTGCCCAGATTTACTTTTAAAACATAGAGAAACCACAAATATTTTTCCACTTTCCTTTGCCTAAAATGACCTCATCCCATCTCAGACTTGTCTGAAACTTTAGTTGAAGTTCTCTGTGCGATAACAAAAGGCAGCAGCAGCAGCAGCCTATGCGAAGGTGGGTATGACCAGCTAGGAGTTCTCAGACCTACCCAGCTGCCTGTGTATCAGAGCTATGTCTGACCCCTGTGTGGCATTTTCTGAAGACGGAGGCTGTGGGAAAATAATTTCAGCTGCATTTCCTTGCTGTGACCCCTCAAGTCCTAACTCTGTTGCCCTTGCCTGTTACGAAGTTCAAGGTTAACCTCCATTTTTCTGTGCACAGGGCCTGCAGCGAAAATATAACCCAGAGCTGTGTGCTCAGCTATGTGATCCAACGCGAGCAGCTCCATCCCACTGAGGCTGAAAAGCAAGCAGACCACAGCACTGCATAGTCCGTATACACTAAAGCACCATCGAAGGGTGGAGCCCCTCAGTCAAAACCCTCCCCCCAAGTCTCCATCTTTGTTATCTGCTCTTCATAGTAACTTCTGGGTATTTCTAAACGTTCCTGACCAGCTTGATCTCATAAGCATAGCACTTCCTGAGTTTTGTGAGGCGTCCTGAATGACTGGGCGTGAGAGGGTAGTACGAGTACTAGAGTTTGTAATCAGTAGATGAGAAGTGAGGGCAGGTATCCTGGGAAGCCCTGAACATGTGACGGATATTCTAAATCGGGGCAGGCTTGTTCTGGCAAACTTTGCACTGGGCTCACTTTCCTGATTTTAAAACTTACTACAAATAAAACAACAGCATTTACAATAGCAGGAGTGGCTGGGATTTAGCTCAGCAACACTGCACCTGCCTGACAAGTGTGAGGTCGTGAGTTAGATCCCTGGTACCATAAGGAAAAAAAATTTACAATAGCAGGGTACCAGTGTGTAGACCTGCGGGGCAAGCCCACAACCTGTGTGCCGAGGCAAGGCCAGCGGCCAATCATCAGTTTTCTGGTTTAACTGCAGCATTGGCACTTGGCCGTAAGTAAGTGGGCTGTGGGTGCAGTTTGGCACTCGGTCTCTAAAAGGTTCGCCGTCACCGAGATAGACAACGGAATAGAACTCAGAGTCCAGAAATAAACCAGTACATCTGTGAGCAGTGGCAGCTGACTTTCAACAGATGTGGCAAGGCCATGCACTGGGAAAAGAGGAGTCTCTTCAAACAGCGGTGCTGACACAATGGATCGCTATGTGCAGAGGGCTGGTGTTAGATGCACACTTCGTATCTACAGAAATGAACTCAAATGGATCAGAAATCTCAGTATAAGGGCCAAACCCGTGCAAGTCTTAGAAGAAACTACGGGGATCGATCTTTATGATCTTGGATTTGGCACTGGAGTTTTAGACATGATAGGAAAAGCATGAGAAATAAAAGAAAACAAGCACCTGGTAAACTGGACTTCATCAGATTTTATACTGTGCATTGAAAATATCAATAAAATAAAATATAAACTATAGGAAGAGAAAAATTATTTCCCAAATGATACAGCTGTCAAAGGCTTAATATTAAGATACGTCATGAACTCTCATGCTCAATAACAAAAGGACAAACCAATTAAAAGTTGGCAAAGGACCTGAATAGACATTTCTGCAGATAAGATATCCAAGTGGCGAGAAACGTGTGAAAAACATGTCAGCGTCCTTAGTCATTAGAGAATCGCAAACCAAAACCACAATGAATTATCACCTCACAAACCCAACCACAACTGTAATACACACACATACAGTAAATCACGAGCGTCGGTGATGAAGTAGAGAAATCGGAACTCTTTTACATTGATTGTAAGAACATAAAATGGTACAGCTGCTTTGGAAAGCCATTTATTGGTTTTCCAATAAAATAAACACTGTATGCTGTTTTTATACACACTATACATAGTAGCCAAAGGGTAAAAACCAAATGTCTGGAAATGGGTTAATATAGACATAACCTGTGGTAGGTGCATGGGGTAGAACATTACTCAGTGATGAAAAGGAGTAGTGAAAAGCCAATAATGTACCCCATGGACACATTTTGAAAACACTGCCCTCTGTGAAAGAAGTCAAACACGAAGGCAACACACTGCCCGATTCCATTCCTACGAAATGCCAGGAATGGATAAATCTATGGAGCCCGAATGCAGGTTGATGCTTGCCAGGGGCTGGGATAGGAAGGGCTTAGGAGAGAGTGCTTCCTGTGTAACTGGTTTTACTTTGGAATGAAGGAAACGCTTGGGTACTAGATAGAGTGATCATTGCACATTTTCAACCTACTAAGTCCAGTGAGTTGTTCACTTTAAAACGGTTGATCTTGTGTTACGTGAGTTTTACCATAAATCATTTTTAGGGGAAAGAGAAGTGGAGAAGAGCTTGCTCCCGCCGTCCCAGCCAAGGGCGCCTACCTCATCTGCCAGCCAGCTGCATCCACGATGCAGTGTGCAAACTTAGCTGGGCCAGTGAACTGCCCTCCCGCCTGCGGATCGCGAGCCACCTCGATGTGCATTGCTTGTGAAAGCCAAGCCCCTCGGTGGCTGGCTGTGTAGCTTCGCTGTGGTCACATGTAGCAGAGGACGCTCTGTTTGTGCTTTGTAAACATGGCCAGGTCGTTTTTACTCACGGATTAGGTCACTATGGTCTGCTCCTGAACCTTAGTCCTTCAACTGCCAAAGAGCAGTCTTCCCAAAGTAACTGTAGATTTACCCCCTCAAGACTCTGCACGACAAACAATGTATGAGGACTGGCTCTGAGCTCTGGGTCCCAGCAGTCAGAGCCTTCCTGGTGTGATCCTACCCTGTTCGTCCAGGCTCACTGCCTGCAGCCCGTGAACTCCACATGAGCCTTCGTGTAGCTGGAACCCTCCTGCCTGGGCATCCCTCACTGCGCAGGGCCCCATGCCAGGCAAGCCCATGCTCCTCTGCATTGCTGGTGGCATCTCGTGCCCGCTCGCAGGAGTTTTCTGTTCTCCACTGCTCAGAGTTCAGTGGCTTGTGTCAGTCAGGATGCATTGTTGTGTCCTAACGAACGAGGCTCAGACTGGGCAGAGAATTTTGCCATAACCCATAGGACTCTCAGTGGCTTCTCCAAAGTGTGCTTTTCTCTCCCGCCATGTGCCACTGTGGGCTGACTGCACGACACGAACATGCCAAGCAAGTCGCAGGCTGTTGCCCTAATTCAACACTTGGGGTGTGCAACACGGTGGGGCACGGAGCTGAGTGGGATGTGCTCAGTCAGTCACCCTCCAGAACGGGCAGCAAGCCCTTGTACAACAGCGAAGTACACTCCACTGTCCCTTGCCTGGAATCGGCACAGTTTACACTGTGTCCACACTCGCGTATATATTCTGCTGTGTAATAAGTTACCCAACATTTATTAGCTCAAGGCAACAAATGTGTGCAGTTTTTCAGTTTTCTGTGGGTCAGGAATTCAGGTCTGGGCCCTATGACACTGAGGAGCAGGCTCCAAGGGAACTGTCATCCTGCAAAGTTTAAAAACATTGTTTAAATTTCACTTTATTTGATCTATTCATGTTGCCTTTTCATAACTTCTTTTGATTCTGTTGGTACACATGCTAAAAAATTTGACCATGTAGTGTTTCTATTTCATGTATAGAAGTTATCCCTTTACTAAAGAGAAAAAAAAATTTTTTTTTTTGGTACCAGGGATTGAACTCATGACCTCATGCTTGCCAGGCATGTGCTTACACCATGAGCTAAATACCTGGCTCCTAAAGAGAAAATTTATCTTCCATAGTACTTTCAAAAAAATCTCTGCCTGGGCATGGTGGCACATATGTGTAATCCCAGCACTTACAAGGCTGAGGCAGGAGTATCACCTCGAGTTAGAGGCTAGCCTGAACTATACAGCGAGACCCTGTCTCACCCTCCACACAAATCTCCAAAAGTCTCCTAATATCTACCATGAAGTGAGGCATATAATAGACCCTCAAGAAATAAATATTAAAATAAGTGTTAATCAGAGCACCTAAAATATACTGCTGCAAATACTGTCAATGAATAAAGTTCCAATTTTTTTTCTAGAATTAATTTTGCAATGATTTACTTACTATTACCTGGTCATTTATCTCCCTGTCTGTCCGCCTATCAGCAGTGCTGAACCCAGGGACTGTGGACACACTGTGTGAGGCCAGTTCTCTACCACTCAGCTACAGACCAAGCCCTCTGTTCACTACTTTTTGTTGGCAATTCTCACTGATTTTACTTACTGATTCACTGACTGCTCTGAGAGGTACCTTGCCATATCCATAAAAGCCAGAACAGTCTTATTATTAATGTGTAGTACAGCATAAAAACAAGTGATAATGACTTAGTTTTCAATAGAACAGTATTGCTGATTGATTTACTTTTGATCCTTGCACCCAAAATGGCTTAGGGGATCACAGAAGATTCACTTTGCAAATCTCTTCTGAATTCTTTTCAACGAGTATTCACCTACTTTTTCTGAAATGTATCCTTTAAAATATTTACTGTGTCCCTGAAGTTAATACCTCATTGATGATTATCCTTCACATGCTTGAGCGTTTATCATTTAAACCCTTTCCACATTACACACAGCCAGTCTGTCTGATTACGAATCTGACTATCTCCATCCTTACTTTCTGTAAAGGCCTGAACACTATAGTTGTCTGGGTCAGCCAGTGACAAATGAGGCCACCCCGCCTCGCGATGTCACCTGCAGTCGTGTTATTGTCCCTTGAGACACATCAGACTGTTGACCTGCACACAACGAAAGCTCCCAAGGCTCACAATCAGCTTTTAAGCTACTTCTGTCTTATTCTTAATTCTTACTGCTGAGATTTTAGATAAAAAAAACAAAACTATATATTGATTCCTACTAAACTTCTACTTCTGAGGTTTTAGTTGTTCAAAGATTTTCAAACATTTGACCTGTCATCCGGAGATTCCTAGCTTCTCCCATCATTGTCAGTTTTGTAAATTTGCTTACCAATTTGAGTGCCAATTCCACCCTGTCCGAATGATTGATAAACACATTGACTGCACCATGGTAGTGGACAGAGGTTGTTTGTATACTCACAAGGTCCTTGCTTCTGATTAATTTTCCCTGCTATGATTGTTCATTTAACTAGGAATCTATAACTCTCCTATCTCTAATTTAGATACACATCTTTTAATAGCATCATTCTACTAACACTTTCAGAAATGATCTTAGTGTTTCATAACTTGTATGTTGAGACAATATTATGTTCATATCATGATTTGGGATTCCTCTGCTGGGTTCTCTCTTACGCTTTCCTCTTTGCAACCTTTTGACTCCCCATCATTAGATGTAGACTTTAAATGTCACCTCTGCAAAATCTTCCTGACATGATGTGGTCTCTATTGCACTTTCTGCCATTGTCTATGATGATGTATTTGTTAGTGTTCTCTCAAGAAACGGATCCTTCTTGTCTTCTCTCTCCAGCTCTGTCTCAGTCTCTCTCTCTCTGTCTCTCGATTTATTCTAAGGAATCAGCTCGCATGACCACAGACACTGGCCAGACTTTGCAGTTGGAAGCCAACCGCCAAGCAGAACCAGTCGGTAGTGACAGGTGGCTTTTGTGGGTCCTTTTATCTGGGGCCCATTGGTTGGATGCGCCTCACCTACCTCAGAAACGGTATTTGGCTTTACTCAGTCTACTGATTCAAATGCTTAACCTATGCAGAAACACCCTCTCAGACACACCTAGAGTCATATCCAGCCAAATGTCTGGGTACCCTGTCACCCTGTCATGGATATGTACAAGTAGGCACTTGCAGCTTCTTTATATGTAATGATCATAACTCAGGGGACTTGTTTAATGTCTATCTCTTCTCTAGACTGCCAACTCCAGAGGTGGAAGATTTTATAATTGCTGTACTCACGTTTAGCTTGGGGTTAAATAATATAGACACTGGGAGATGCGTAGTGCATGATTCAGGGATGTTGCCCTTTTTTGGGAAGCTTTGTACTAGATTCTTTTTCATATAGGAGGAATGATTCAGGCAGTGAGAGACAGTCCAGGGAAAACACTTCCCACTCCGCCACTACCCTTGCATGGTTGGTCCTACTAGTGTTCTGCCAGCTGTGGAATTGTGCAATATTCCAGACTCTGGGCTCTGGAAAAGGCACTGTCTTCTAGGTGTGGCTAATTCATGCGCACGTGCTCCCGCAGGCACTATTTCTCTCGTGCGCATGCACACGTTCCCTTGCAAGTACTATTTCATGCGCAAGCGCAAGCGCACGTGCCCGTGTACGTATTATTTCGCTTGTGCACACGCGCATGTGCCCACGTAGGCACGCTGTCTCTCCCGCGCACGCGCACGCGCAGATGCGCACACACGAAGGCACTCCTCCCGGAACGGAGTTGGGAGCCGGGCCGGCGGCCCCTCGCGGCTATTTTCGCCTTGGGCTGGGTTCTCAGCGGTGTTGCATCTGTCCGACCTTTGAGTGGAAACACTCCCCGCGAGCGATGGCGCGTCCCAAGGCGGAACCTTCCCGCGCCCGCCCGCGGGGCCCGGGCGCTGCTCCTCAGCAGTGGAGGCCGTCGGCGGGGTTCCGGGGTTCGCGCTGGAGTGCGACGGCGCGTGTGGCTAGAAGATGCCGGCCTCTCTCCGATCCTGCCGGAGACGGGCCTCCTGATGGCAGGCCCGGCCGCCTTGTTGCTCAGACCGAGGCCGGAAGGCGCGAGCAGCCCCGGCCGTGTGGCCGCTGTGGGTCTGTGGCGGGCGCAGTTGGGTCACTGCCGACTGGCGCGCGTGAGATGCGGAACTGGGTGATGTGGACGTTCACAGAGGAGTCCAGTCCACTCTTAGCGCCTTTAGGAATCGGTCAGAAAGTCTTTCTGAAATTTTCTTTTTGGGACCAGGAATCGAACTCAGGACCTTGCGCTTGCCGGGCAGGCGCTTATGCCACTGTGCTATATCCCCAGCATTCTTCTAAAATTGTTAAGAAGACTTAAATTCTCTTTCATCTTCATGACGGTAGGATCATTACTCCTAGGTTTCATTGGAGTCAACTTGTTTTCAGTATTTCCTATGTATTTTAAGGGAAATCCTTGTTCTTTCTGCTTTTCTCTTTGTGTCTCTGTTTTCTGGTGTGTATGTGTCTTATTCCATAGTCTCTGAATTCTAACACCAAAAGTTGTATTTTTACTATGCTGACTTGTCCCCGATCCCAGAATATTGTAACAAGTATATTTGCCAATGAGATCAAATGACCTAATCGTTACTATTACAAAACAATTTCTTTCAAAGCTGACCATGTAAAAGAACAGGACTCTGCAAAGATGAGTTTTCTCTCTTAAGAGAGAAGGAGTAGTAGACAAAAATATGTAAAATGTTAATTGCAGATTCTCTTTTATGAAACAAACACAGAGAAAAAAAATCTCAAAAGGGAACCCTGTGCTGTAATTGCTGAAGCTATTAAGACTTTCTTAGGTTGTCATATTTAAAATATAGAGCTTTAATTGACATATATATGTTACATCCTAAAGAAAGTATAAAATGTAAAATGTTGACTTAACATTTGCCTTTAAAGTGTGGTGTTACATTAGCTAACTCGTTCGTCTCTCCAAACTAGGTGCGTGTGTGTTCCAGATATTATTACTAAACCTGCTTTTTAGCTTAAGTTAAAAATTTTTTTTAACTTAAAAAAAACTACATTTTTGAGACTTGTGTTTTTGTGGTATACAATGTATCATTAGAATTTTGAGACATTTTATAATTAGCTTGCTTTTGAATATTATTTACACTAGTAAGGGCTTTGTACACTTCATTTACTAACTATTGTGTACTTGATTGTGTAAGTTTTACTATTATATCTATCCCAACAGTCTATAGTTCATTTGTGCTTCATTTAAAAATATTTGGGTTAAGCTTTTTAGAATAGTAATATAAATGAAATATAATCTAACATAATAAAAGTGTTATTAGTGCAGTTATATGATGGTATTGCTAAAGGCTGTTACTTCTAGTTTTTGTTAAATTTATATCTTATGTATTATACTTTCTCAGATTAGTGAAAAACACTTCAAATTTTTGTACAGTGCTTCGAAGTTTGCAAAAGTATGTCATATACATTCAGTCCTTATGTATCATTACAGACAAATAGCCTTCGTTATGGTTAATTCTCAGTATTTCTCTGAGTAACATTTAGGTGCACGTATGCCAGTCCGATGATTTGACACAATTACTAAATAGCAAATATTTTAGATGCCCAAGAAATCAAGTTCACAAAATACTCGTGTTTTCAAAGACAAGTAGCTTTGTTGAGGGGAAACGCGAGATTCAGACAATAGAGGCCTGGTTTATTTCTACTCGTCTAAATCGAGTCATTTAAATAACTGAATTGTGTATGCTGACCTGTTCCACCAGTGTGCGACTGGCGGTGTAGGAAAAAAGATGTGCATGGCGGTGTGAGTGGAAAGAGGCATAAAGCGTACTGGAAAACCACCAAACGTCCCCTGCAAATGGGCCCTATTCAGAATCAGTCAGCGTGTGATGAGTGAAGTGGTTTTGAATATCGCCTTTAGATTCCATGCTGTTAGAAGGCCAGCCCTGAACATGGCAACTCTTATTCCACACACAGTACCTCTTCACTCTCAATTTAACCCCAAAATCTGATGAACCCATTACTCCATACTTGATTTCATGGAACAAGGAGTAGATATAGTTACAAATGATCAATCACAAGCCGTGAGCCAAAGCAGCAAGGCATTAACAATTCACACCGTCTCGGTCCGCTGGCTCCGGCGGAAGATGTGCCAGCATATTTAATGCACAGCTACTTCGTTCAGCAAAGACAAGGCACGGCTCGGGCTGCCGTTGCAAAGCAGAGGGGACTTTCTGGGATGTCACATTGCCTGAGCCCCACTGTCGACCTGCACATACCAGCAGTTAATAACCAGGTGTCCCGTCGAGGTCACAGCGCCTGGATCGAATCTGACCCAGGTGGAGGCAGCAGGACTGAGAATCCTCCCCTCCTCTGCACCTCTCTTCTGTTTGATCCTATTGCACCAATCAAAGTCTCCCGCAGTACCAGGATGGCGCTGCGGACCCCACAGGCAACGCACTGTCAGTTTAATGGGGTCACTGAAGAAACCCCAAGCAGCTGTGAGCCATCCCCCTAAGTGTGGCCATCCTGTGCCTGTCATTTTGTTCAGCAGAGGACAAATCCAGATTTGGGTAGGCATCGGTATTTAAGAAGATGACTGCTAAATCTTCTCTCACAAGTACCTTAGGGTCGATGAGATTTGACATACAGCATGTAAACAAAAGTACACAGCAGCTGTTGGCTCAGTTTGGTTTGAATCAAAACACGGTACTAGAGGTGGAGTGACATGAGAGAGGGCGTGCTCTGTGTCTCCCTGCAGACCTGGCCTGTGAGTGGTGTGGGCTGGTGACATGGGACTGAATGGCTGAAAGCCAGTGCTAGCTACTGGGCTTGGAAGAGCCCAAACTTAGTATCTCTTAAGAACTCACTTAGTTTTGTCTGAAAAAGACTTTTCTCATTAACATCACTTTCTGTTTTTTGAGATACGGTCTTGCTGTGTGGCCTGGGCTGACCTTGAACTCAGTGATCCTCCTGCCTCAGCCTCCTGAGTGCTGGGATAACAGGTGTGCAGTACCACACCTGGCTAACATCACTTTAAAAAATAAATTCCATTTGACGTGGCAGGAAATCCCCAAATGTCTTCTTAGCATCTTTCTTCACAGTGTCCTGTTGACACCAGTGGGTCTTTCGGAGGCTGAGACCCGCAGCCCGATGACCCAGAGCACACAGCGGTTTCTTGCTTGCTAACCCTGCTGCAGGCAGAGCTTCTTGTTCATGGTTTCATGTACTCTGCCTGGAATGTGAACATTACCACACTGTATACATTATGGTTCTGATGCTTCATTGGCATGAATTTTAATTTTAACTGGAAGCAGGTTGTCAGCCTTTGACTGTTAACTGTGCTTTTCGAAAACATAGTAATAAAATATCCTGATCTTTTTAGCTCTTCATGGTAGCAATATGCAAAGAGCTTTCTGAAGATGTCAGTGTTGCCATTGGTGACAGATGTTATCCCCAGAGGGACGCCCTGTCTGTATCTCCTTACTGAGTCCCAGGAGCCTTTTGGATTCTTGTGAGAGGGGTTTTGGTCCTTGTCAAAGCTGTTCCTTGTGGTTTGGATGAGAAGGCCTCTTGGAAGCTGAACAGATCGTGTTCATATTTAGTATCTGAATTCACTGTATTTGGAGTCTCTAGAAAATCTTATTTAAAGTTGCTAGTTTGACCTTAATGTAATATTA
>RJWT010018032.1:0-19064 GCA_004365215.1 Cuniculus paca
CAGCTGGGTTGGGAGCAGATGTGCATAATAACTAATTAGTAAGCTCCCAGCAGGATTGAAAACAGCTTTGAAGAAGTAGTTACAGATGGGTTAGTGCGGTTCAGTAAAGACACTAGTTAATACTCTCCCAACAAAAGCCATGTGTCAACAGTGTTCTGCCCCAACATATGATTTCTCAAAGAATCTGCTAAGCACAGCTCACCATGCGTTTACCTTTCATGGCAATGCATGATTCGACTGATGGTTTACAGTCACTGTCAGGCATTAAAGAGCAGGCATTCATGCCCAAAGAATACGTAAGGCAGGAGTAAAGTGAACACACTTGCTAACAGCTAAAGACTTCTAATTGTCTTATATTTTCAGCAGCTCTGATCACTATCCCTACTACAAGATCAGGGAAGAAAAGGTGCGGGGAGGGGGGGAGGTGCACAGCTCCAATGGAGTGGAAATAATGACAGCATGCTTCTTTGCTCCAGAAGGAGACTGTTGGTTTGCTGAATTTTCCAGTGACTGCGAATGACAAAAATATTTAGTCAAAGAGCTGGTCAAAAGCAGGTTTAACTATTACTCTTAAGAGAGGAAGTAGGGGTGGAGGAAGAGAGGCTCCTTGCTATCACTGAAAAGAATTCCTTTTGTGTTATTTTAGTTTTAAGAGTAAAATTTATCAAGGCTACAAGGCTTGAATACTGCAGAATACACCATCACTGTCCTGTCTGCAAACATTTTTGTTATTTTAATGGCAGAAGCTAGATCTCCATGCATATACGGGAAAACACAACGTTTCTTTTTTGGTAGGTTTTAAAGAAACATTTTACAAGACAGTCTGCATCTACAATAACAGAATGTTCTTCTAAGTGTGTCTTTAAAAAGGTATGTGACTGTGTGTACACCATTTTAAGAAAGCAAAAGTGTCACCTGCCAACAAGCTATAGGAACCCCAGCACTAAAGCATGCAAGACTGAGTATAAATGAAAAACTTAAACTCAGTTAATTCCTATCTTGTAAAATTCAAATGAAGTTTTCCAAGTGGAGAGCCTGTGGTTGCTCCCTGAGACATGTGCAGGTGTGATTTCCATGAGAGGAAAGGGCACAGGTGGTCCTCTGACAACTCGGTTAGCACAAGATACTACAAGGAGGGCTTTCTATCAAAATGCTTGATCAGCTAGGGATCAGCAAGTGTTGATTTCTGGCCTCGAGGAAGGATGGGATGTATCTGGCTGGTGTGGAAAGGATGCGGACAGTGCTTGCTGAGAAAGCCCAGGCACCATCTGCCTGGGCCCCTGGAGGAAGCCTACTCGCCTGCAGGGGTGAGTGGGGCAGTCACATACTGTGCCTGTTGGGCCAGTGCTCAGGAGTTTGACCTGCCTCTGGGCTGGGGAGTTAGTTAGGAAAGAGGATTGGGCCTTGTGGGAAAACTTGTGTGGACTTTGCCTGTGAACAGTCTGATGATTGTTTGATAACACTCAGACCTGAGTTACCTCACAGCGATTGATCCTTGCTACGTACGCAGCATCAAAATTACATTCAGAGGTTTAAAAAAAATTGTAGCAATACTTTTTCCACAAAATTAAGTGCAAAATATCTTTAACAAATAATTACATTAAGAAATATTTGACATAGTCATGCAAAAATGCATCTTAGTTTACAAAGACTTAGAACATTTTCAAAATATCCCCTAAGTTTTACATTGTGAACCTTATCATCTTACTAATTTTTCTTTGAGTTTAAATGTGATTGCTTATGTAAAAAACGGTAGCATGCAAGTTCAATGATTTCCAGTCCACCAAATATTCTCTCTTGTAGCACAAAGATTATAATGGTGATTATAAAGTACCACCGAACAAGACTATACAAATATATGAGTAGGCACATGGCAGGACTGAACAGGGTCCAATACAGGATGGACAGCAACTTGACCACAAGGACCCTGAACTCAGACTTGCAAGGTGGAATTACAGTCTGCCCGGTAAAGTAAAAGTTCTTCTCCCCTTGGTAGAAGGAACGTAGCCTTTCTTCCTTCTCCTCCCAACGCTTGTGGCACCAGAGTTGCAGGTCATCCTTAGACATGGGGAGGGCATCTACGGGATAGCGGTGGACGTGAAAGTGGATTTCCTTGGGGAAGTTTCCATGGAGCAGGTGCTTCTCGGTTTGAGGAATGTTGTGAGGATATGCCACAGTGATGTCGTGGACAGCATCAAGGTTTTTACCTAGGTTTTGAAAAGATAAAAATATCTAGGCTAGCAGTGATCAGTTGGGGTGGTAACCAAAAACTCTGAAAAATCAGGACAGAGTGAACCATGATCAACAAACAGAGTTATAAATACAATACTGTGTTCGTGGCACTTGGGTCAGTAATTACCAATCACCCCCACCCCAACCGGGCTGTTTGCTAATTACTACCAAGGCCCTTAGAAATGATCTCCATTCCCTGAAACAGTAATATACCATTCTTGAGCTAAATGAATAAACACATTAGGTCCAATCTAAGATAGGAATTAAATACAGCACTAGTCCTTTACCTACAGGTTTCACTGCTTTGACACCTCATAGTTTATATTTGAAGATGAATACACTACTAACTTTCTCACCTTTCATATTACCATGTTAGCTACTGGACAGAAAATTTCAGAATCAGACTTGAATAACTGGTCAGAAACACATGAACTACTTTATAATTTTTAAAAAATTAAAAGAAAAATCAGCTTGAACTGCAAGTAAGACTGACCTTGAGGTATCATCCTCCTTAGCAATTTAACTTGGGGACTGTTTGCAGCATTCATATGGCAGATGCTGGAGATGGAAAGACCATCAGAATAGGGTTCCTGATGTCTCTTGAGCGATCCCCTGGGTGGTGCAGCATTTTGTAATCCCAGCACTTTGGGAGGCTGAGGCAGGAGGATTTAAAGCTCAAACCTAGCCTGAGCAACAGCCTCAGAAGATATCAAAATAAAAAATAAGAAACGCCTAGGAATGTAGCTCATTGTGTGCAAGCCCTGGGTTCAAAACCTAGTGCCACAAAAACTAGTTCCCAACATAATCAAGGGCACAGGTATGCAAAAGACCCTAACTAACTCCATGGGGACTCATCAGGGATGAGGGAGGGAGAGCGGGGACAGAGAGCACAGGGTGCAGGATCTCATGTAGTCACCATTCAGAATTTAAAGTCTAGGTGACAGAGAAGCATCCTGATTGGTGTCATAGGATTTTTAATAGAGAAGCAAAGATTGCCCAGAGGGCAGTGACACAATGGTGCAGAGACAGCAAAGCAAGAGAGGAGGAGGCGGAGTGATTCGACAGCTATCTATGAGAGCAGGCAGAACGAGGAGCCGAGCCAAAGGAACAGATGTGTCCAACAAGGTTACAAAGACTGCTGTGGGCAGTAGGCAACTGGAGGTAAGAGGGTGGGGTCACCAAGGGGTGCAGCTTCAGAGTATACATAGTATGATAAAAAATACGATGAATTTTTGAATTAAAAAATTTATTACAGTGAAAGACACATTGCTGTGAATTCCCTTCAAAATACTTTCCTCACTTTGAATATACTTATCCCACTGTTCTCTCTTCTGAAGCAGTTCTGGATGTCCCCTCTCACGAGTGTGTTCACTTGCACTGTTTGTGGTTGCCTCAATATCCTGAATTGATTCAAAATGTTTACCTTTCACGGGATTTTGACTTTGGGGAAGAGCCAGAAGTCACACAGTTCCAGAGCCAGTGAATAGAGGTGGGTAAGGAGAAACAGTAATGCTTTATTTGATAGAAACTCATAAACAGAACTGATTCAGTATTAACACAGCCACAAAACGACACGAAAGGGGAATTTCATCAGAGCTGTTTGAGAAGGTGGCAAGAACGAAGGGATAATGTTTGAAGTGAGGGGAGTATGCTGAGGAGGATCAATGACGATGTGTCTTTTACTGTAATGTTTTTAAAATTCTTAAACATTCACTGAATGTCTTGATCACACATCATAGTGTCTCTCTTGGATGTCCTGTTTCCCTGTGTTCCGCTTCCCTGCCATGCAGTACGCACTTCTGCTCCACAGTGCACTTCCATCATGATGTTCCTACCTTGGAGCCAACCGACCATGGACTGAAACTTCTCAAAATGTGAGCCAAATAAACCATTTCTCCATTCAGTTACGTATGGCAGATACTTTGTCCCAGCAATGAAAAAGTGACTAATATGGTGGGAAGAAGGAGTAGAAAGGAGTGAATGAGCTTGTTTTTGAATTAGGGTGCTGAGCAGGTGGTAGGACTTGAAATTAGAAGTGTGGTTGCAGTGTTAGATCTGGAAGTGGGTTGGGGGTCATTTAATGGAACCCTATATGCAAGGATCAGAAGTTTTGTCTAAGAGCACAGAACTTGGTGCAAAGTCTCTGAATGTTGCTGTCTTCTATACACAGTTAGTTTCACACAGACTTTTGATGAGGACTTTAGTTTCTTATGGAACTTGTTGGTACAGACAAGACTAATTTGTGGTGACAGAATTAAGAACAGTGGTTGCCTGTGGAGATGGGAAGTGCCTGGGAGGGAGTATGAACACATTTTTTGGAGTGACAAACACTCCAAGATTAAAAGTGTAGATTACACGATGCTTACATTTGTCAGAATCCTCAAATGATTACATAGGGAGCAGGACACATCCCTGGAATGGTGAACTGTTAACTCACCTGCATTAAAAATCAAATAGACTTTTTTTTTTAATAGCATGAATCAATGCTACGCTACTTTGTAACAGGCCAAACTCTCCCTGACTATGAAGTTAGTCAAGTACTATAGTTTACGGTACCCTCCACCAGCAGACCACATGCATTTCTGCCGTCCACAGCCAGATCCTCATGGTGCTTGCCTCATCTTGGCTCCATCCTTTTCTTGCCACTCTCATAATGGAGAAAATGTCATTTTTTTCACACCAATTCAGAGTTATGTTCACGTGCCATTTACTTTCAAAATTACTCTGCAACCAGTTTCTACTTCCGTTGTTGGCACCCAACCCTTCTCAACTGGGAGTCACTGGCTGTCACCTATAGCACTGCTCACAGCCTTGAGGCATCTACTTCACTTGTGCAGCTCCTCTTTCTACTCACTCTCTACCACTCTCACATCCAACCTGAGAGTCCTGTGACTAGGTCTTAATCTAATCTTGAAACAGTCGTGTGTTCGTCTTTCTCTACATGTGGTTCGTAAAGCTTGACAGTCAAATACACTCAGGTACTATTAGACACTGGTATCAAAATAGTAAGAAAAGTTACTAGTTTTATTAAGAACTGAAGCTGCTCCTTGCTTCTTGTTTGCTCTTGACAACCCACAGGTTAAGGGTGTGTATGTGCATGTCTCTTGTCTGTAGGGTTATAACGTTTAGTATTAAGCAAGTTTTGAGCCAATGATGGCACCACTGACAAGGACTGTCCTTCGTGAAGAATTCTAGCTTTCCCATGGCGCAGAGCACAGAAGGCTGTGGAGGTGACCAAATCCTGACCCAGCCTCTTGAGCGCAGGACCTAGTCTCTATGTGACTTACTTGGTTCTTGTATCTATAAAGTACCTCACTGCATCGTTGACGGTTAAATGAAATAACATACATCAAACACACACAACAGGATCTAATGCAATGAAAGATCTCCCTGAGTACCAGTGGCTATATCATAGTTCATCTCACTACTAGGACAATCTCAAACCTTCACTCCAGCAGCAGTTCCCACAGCTCACTGGGGCCGTGGGAAAAACTGCATTTGCATCCCTGCTCTATGCTACTACTTGCCTAGCCAAGCACTACTTCTCTAGGCCTTGAAGCCGCCAATAGACACCTTCTGATTTTACTTTTCCACTCAAGATAAGTGCTTGAACTGGTTTTTTATAAAATTGTAAAAAAAATTTCCTTTGGTTTCAAATCTGCTGTGTTTTCCCCTTGAACATCTAATCTTTCTTCAATGATTAGCTCCGATATTAGTGTTAAGAGCTCCTCACTGGCTGAGTGTACAGCACATGTGCGGACACAGCTCATTCAGCCCTTGCCTCCCATCCAGTGTGAGGAGAAGCAAGGAGCACATCTGTCTCCTCAGATCCTAGCACAATGCCCAGCACCGTCCTTGGCACATGGATTTAATCTTAGCATCTAATACTGTACTTCTGTACTTGGTGAGAATGACTTGCTCCATGGTATTTTTTTTTTTTAACTGGGTTTCTAAGGGTTTAGCTCAGCAGCATAGGTGCTTGTCTGGCAAAGTGCAAGGTCATGAGTTCGATTCCCGGTACCAAAAAATAAATAAATAAAAAGCAGAGATTCAGAATGGAAAAAGGTGACTGTAAACTGGGGCTCTATGGCTCTGATAGGATGACAATCTCAGAGTGAGGGTACTATCCCTTATAGAAGGGTACTATCCTAAAAGTTTCTTACAAAATGCTTGTCTGAAACACAGAACTTTGTATGGTACTTCAACATAATTAAAATGCTCCCTGTTTACCTGATAAGGAATACAGAACAACATTATGAAAAGAACAAAGACAATAAAGTAAAGAGGGAGCTGGGGGTACAGCTGTACTCTGATGCTTATTTCCTATGGCTGTGCCGGCAGCTTATCCTTTCCTTCAGATCAGAGACTCAGAAGACCTAGTGATCCATTTTGGAACTCGCTTAACACCGGAACATAATGGAATGCGTTCTCTTCAAATTCTTGTTCCTTGAATTTTTCTAGGTAACATATATAAATTTCTTACAAAACCTTAAAAAATTTTGGCCTCTGGGTTAATGAAATGGAAGAAGTCTTATCTGTGGAAAGGCAGTTTGTCAACTGTCTTGATAATTTTTAAACTGTGTTTTAAGTGAATAAAGGTCTTCAGATGACACAAAGCCACAAATAACTGTACTCTTGAGCAGGTAAGCCCAAGTCAGTGCAGGTGGAAGAGCTTACTTCCATATTATCCTGTCCAGACCTCCTAGGCTTGTGGTCTCTAGCCCACGGGTACCAGTACAACCAGAAAAGTGAGCTTCATCTTAGGCAGAACAGGCAAAAAGTTAGCATGGCTTATGTAGCTGAGTTTGCATGATGTGACAATAACAAAATGGAGAGTTAAAAGTTGAGATATGCCTCAGGGTGTGGCCACACATAGCTGTAATCCCAGCACTCTGGGAGGCTGAGGCAGAAGGATCACAAGGTTGAGCCTAGGTTGGACAATTTAGCACTAAATAAAAAGGGAAGGGAATGTAGCTCACTGCAAAGGTCCAAGGTTCAATCGCTAGTACCACCAAAACAAAACAAAACAAATACCCCCCTACCCCCCGAGATGTACCTATGTAATTTACCAACAGGGCTAAAATAACATGTACTAAGAAAATAAAAAATTTATAATAATTACAAAGGATTTATACTGCCTCTGTATCTTTTGGTAGGAAAATGATAGATGAACTATGCCAATTACAATGGCTGTCATCAATAAGAATATTTTGAAGACATCACTGCTTTTCAAATGATTTACATGACAAGTCTAGATGCCATCTACTTGTCATCTGCCTATATGGGGCTCAGAAAGTGGTTTGGTTTTGTTTCAGATAGCATATCTATTGGCAAGTTTTATATGGTACTTCGATATTTCACAGAACTAGGACTCCATTAGAACAGCCATGCTCACTTAGGCCCGCAGTTCCACCCCACTCCCTGCTCCCAAAGAACAAAGCACCTGCTTGAATATTTCAATTCTTAATTTTTAGTTTCTGAGACTGAGGGAATATTTTATTTTATTTATTTATTTATTTATTTATTTATTTAGGTCTTTTTTGAGACAGGGTCTCACTATGCAGTTCAGGCTGGGCTTGAGCTTACTTTGTAGCCCAGGCTGGTCTTGAACTCGCAACAATCCTCCTGTCTCAGCCTCCCAAATGCTGGGATTACAGGCGTGAGCCACCACGCCCGGCAACTGAGGGAATCTTGAATACAATATTTTACTCGTGTTTAAGTAGCCAGTAGGAGTTTAAAAGTTATGTCTGACTTTTGCAAATGTATATCCAGAAAAGAGTGTATTTCCAGAAAAGAACATCAAGTGTAGTCCATGATTGTTAGAAGATCCTAATATGAAAAGCTCCCTGAGAATAGGAGATAGCAATATTCTTATGTTTACATTTACAACAAAAGAAATGAAAGTTCACAGTAAAGTGAAGAAATTCTAGTTTTCTCATACCTGCTAACGCATCAGATTCAACTATATAGTTCAATGACAGAATAATACAAACGTAAGTATGTTTTAACTCGGTGATCTTTAATAGAACAGATAACAGCTGAAACTTTTCTTTCCTTATTCTGTAATCAAATATATGCAGGATATTCAAAAATATAATTTACTTTAGATTTTAATACCTGCTTTAATTCAATACAAGTCTAGTTTTCTATTAGTCAGATCTAAAATGTCTTGAGGGATGCTGATTTCATATGCTGTTTTTCAGATTAAAAAAAAAATCACCTGAAGAAGACAGAAGTTGGCTTTATTAACTAAGAAGTCATTCATTGGCACTGATTCATAATCATACATGCCTGATAATACAGCACGATAAACTGGTATTAGAACAGTCTAGAATGGATCAATTTGGACATATTTAGATTTAAAATACCAATAAATAAGACACCTTTCAGCTTCGAAATAAAAGGGTATGCAAGAAACGCTTAAAAACTAACTGGCAATAAGGCTGAAAATAGTATACCATATTCTTTGTTAGAGAAAATATTACTGTTTCCTACTTGGAACATTATGCATTTTTCCTTCAGTGTAAATTGAGCACTCATGGAATTAAAGGTGGTGTCTGACAACTCCCTGCCCTGCCTCTTAGCAGCTCTATGACCTTGGAGTGTTCACTGTAAGCCTGTCTGTAAAAGTCTCTTGGTACCTGCCCTCATTCTGTGGTTTTGTGAAGATCAACTATGATAAGAGCTTAGAGCAGAGCCTGGCACATAGTACCTCTGTGCTTGGGCTCTTCCTGGGGCTGTAACTGACATAATTCCTCTAGGTGGGATAATCACTTCTAGTACTTGAAGTGTTAGGGTACTACCCTTACCTTCCTTTTTTCTCTAAATTCCCTCATCCTTTGCAAGAAAGTCTGTTGTAGAAACACTGTAATTTACTCTTGTAACACTCGCTCCACTCTTAGGACAGAAGCAAAGCTGTTCAGAAGACTGACCTTGGTACTAGGGTGGGACCTAATTTATCTTCTGATATATATTCCTGTCCATCCCTACAAACTTAAGTATAAATGTTAAATCTTCCCATGGTATTTAGAGTAAAAGCTGATGATCTGTGCTCTAGGGTCACTGGCTGGCTGCCTGCCTGCCCCCCTTTTAAACTAAGGTAAAAGTAGTACTCAATCTTTTTCTAAGTAAGAACCATTCAGGACTTAAATATCACCCTTCACTTGGATATGTGAAATTAAAAATGGTTTCTTTATGAACAATCTTGCCCAACTAAAATTCACCCCTTTACAGAGTTTCAGACACATGTATTTCTCAGGTTTTTGTTGTAAATCTGTTGAATGTTTTGTTTTGTATAAATGGGTAAATCTTTTCAAAGAATATTGAATCTCTCCAAAGAATATTGGTTTCTGTATCTTCGAAACAGTTCATTTATAAAGGTATCCAACACATCCCACAATTTGACAGCATTGGTGCCTCATGAGGTCATCAGAGGCAAGATCTGAATAACAGTGTGTACTTGCCAAGGTCAGAGTTTGAAAAGAAACAATGTCAAATTTAAATCTCAGTTCTTGGAACTCTCCTAAATATAAACTGAAGCTAAGTGCCCACTTTTCACAGTACTTATCTTCTGTACCTTTATTTCACTGATAATTTCTAGGCTAAAAGTCAAGGTTAATTTTAAGATTCTTTTGTTCAAGGCCTTGAATTTGGAAGGGGCATTTTGGACACACATAATGTATTAAAAATACAAGTAAAAGTAATAGCATTACTACAATGAGCTTTGTAGCACTATAAATATTGATGTCTCCTGATTAGGCAACATCTTGACACTTTAAAGGCATCTTATAAATGATAGGAACATGTTCAGCACCCTGAACAGTTCCTTAGGGGCAGATATCAGGTCCTTTACCCTCTTGTGTTTTATTCTCTACTATCTGGTTCTACTACTATCTCTCCTGTACTACAGAAGCCTGAGCTAATTAATTCAAGCAATCCCATTTCCTTTTGTGTAGGAACAGATTCAGAATAGGTTCACAACTTAATTCAGTATAATGAGATATGAGCGTACGTGTATTTCTGGGGCTTTTAGAGAAAGTTGTCATGCTTCCAAGAAAAAGCCACACAACAAGATCACTGTGTACAGCATGAAGCCAACAGCATGGAGGTATCTGGTCCTTGCTGAGATGGTTAGGTGAGAAAATCTAACTCTGAACCGTGCTCTACTGCTAACCTTCTGGCTGTGTGGTGCACTTTATTTTGGTACTTTCCAGCCTGTCTTGACTCAGGCTTTCTGCCATAAGCAAAGTATTCCAATGTAGTGGTATATCAGCTGCAGGCGTTAAGCATCAACTATAACTTAAAACAGAAACTATGGCATTTCTACTGTGGAGGAGGGTTTCTATTTCCTTCAAGTGGTTACCCTAACAATATGCAAATCTTTGATTTATGTGTAATATAAACCCTAAGGGAAACATTTCTCCAGTATCATTTAGTGAGTCATATTTATTTCAAAGTCTTCTTTGGCTCATGCGTAGACAAGTCAAGTCCTTTTGAAACTGTCATTCACCCTGACCAGCCAGTGCTGGAAAACAGATGTTTCTCTAGCAAATGTCTGGGCTTATGATAAACTGCGGATATTTCTACATCTTTTGGGCTTATTTGATAAAAAGGGAAAGGCTCTTTTCTGATTCACATTTAGAATTTTTATAGAAGTAATTTTATATTAGCATTTTTGCTTTTCTTTCATGATAATTTCTCTGAATTATTATTATTATTTTTGCTTTTGGTATTGGGAATCAAATTCAGGACCTTATGCTTGCCAGGCAGGTGCTGTGCCCCTGAGCTATATCCCTGGCCCTCAATTAACTTTTAAAACTTCTTTATTAAAAAAGCTACTATAAATAAATGAATGCAGATAAATCATAGAAGAAAAAGAATAGTTATACAATCTGATTTCATTTTGGTACACTACATAGTTATTTACCACATGATGAGATTTTTTTTGATCAGTAACAAGCTGCATCTATAATGGTAGTTCTTGAGATTACACTGCCTAGTGGTATCACAGCCATCTTGGTGTATGTATATTCTAAAATGTTTCTGTGATACAAAACTGCCTACTGGTGCATTTCTTTGAAAATACCCCCATCACAAGGTGATGCATGAATTAACAACTCTCCAGTCCTTTTTGCTTTCAAGGTGTGTGTGATACATATACACAATTCACATACAGATATTGTTAAAGAGTAACTTGTGTTCCCAAAATTCAAATGTTGAAACCCTCCTCCCAAGTGACTGTATTTGTGACTGTATTTGGAGATAGCTCCTTTAAAAATGTAATTGTAGTTCAAGAGATCACAAAGTAAGGACCTAATCAGTATGACTGGTGTCTTATAAGATACAGAAGAAGAAATACCAGGATGTTCATGTACCCAGTAAAAGCCATGAAAAGACATAATGAAAAGAAGGCAAGCCATAGAGGCCTCCAGAGAACCCAGCCGAGCCAACACTTGAACTTGGCCTTGGGTCCTGCAGAACTGTGATAGAATACATTTTTGTCGTATAAGGCACGCAGTGTCTGTTAATTTAGTTTTATGGTAGCTCTACCAGACAAATGAATACACACACAAACACACACGCACCATTTGCCTTGAAAATAATCTACAGACAGTACAATAACACTATTCTATAATTTGTTTTTCATGCATTTTCTATTCATGTCAATAAAGATTCTTGAAATTATTTACAGATATGTAATATGTGATTAGATTTTAAAAACTTAAAAAGTTTGTTTTCAGATATTTTTTTCTACATAAACATTTAAATGGATGTGCTTATAACAAATGATAATGCTTTTCTAGGCTAAATTCCAGTAAGTCAAACTGCTGGATCAAAGAATATAAACATCTAAACAGTCTCTGCTACATATGGTAAACTTGACTCTCAGAAAAGTCGATTTAAATACACAAAACAAATGGATGATAGTGCTTTTCTATTGCACATTTTTACCAATGCCTGGCATACTAAATTTTTCCCCCCAGTCTTAGGGATTAAACTCAAGGTCTTCACACTGAGCTATATGCCTAGACCATTTTTACTTTTAATTTTGAGACAGTCTCGCCCTAAAACACTCCGGTTGCTCAGGCTGGGGTCACACTTTCTATCTTCCTGCCTCAGTTTCCCAGGGTGCTGAGATCACAGGTTGCCACCACACTTCCAACTTTGGTACTGTAATTTTCAAAAAATTGTCAAAGCATATCATTTTATTTTTAATGTTTTCAGTTAGATAAAACAAATTTATGGGCTACATAGATGGACACTCTTTGCCTGTTTAAAAATACAGTTAGTTGTCATGTTCCTACGGATTTGCTAGAGTGCTTTATATAGTAAAGGCATGTACCATCTATCATATGCTGTAAGTATTTTAATTTTGCTGCCTGGCCACCAGTAAGTTTATTTTGTTGGATTTTCTTCTCTGTGAATGCAGTTTTATTTCCTTTATCCATTTAATGATCTATCCATTTGATAGGTCATTTATTCCTTTCCAGTCAATTTGCAAATCTCCTTTTTAATCAGATTATTAATCTTTTGAACACTGTGCTAAAAATGTCTTTTATAAATCTGTTACCTATTGCCTTTATTTATTGCATCTTTTTCAATACAAGTGTTTATATACCTCTTCAAGAAAAATATCTCTTTGTGTTACACCTTACTGATTCCTAGTCTTGGCTCCTCTGCCCCTACACTGTATGTATTTTATATTTCCCTACAAGATAAAAAAAATTTTTTTTTAACTTTGAAATCTGCCTCTACTTTCCTCCAAATAGACAACAGTTTTTGCAGATACTTTTATTAAATAAATCCCCTTTTCTCCATTGTAGTGAAATACCAAGTTGGTCATACAGTAAATTCTCAACTATATACACATCCACTCTCCTTTCTCTCTTCTGCTCCCCTTGACCTGTATTTATTTCTGCTTCAAGAACACACCAACTTCTTTGGTGCCTTAATATATAGTAAAGCAAGTATGTATGTTCTTTTCCATACTATAGTTTTCCTGGGCAACTATTTTGCAATAGAAACTCTTAAAGAGTTTAATTCAATTCCAAAACAAGTACTACATGCCCTTCCTTTAAAAAAAAATATATATATCAAGAGTAAACAGAGGATTTCAAAGGAGTATGAGAACATGAACCTGTACCTATCCACATGTGATAAAACTGCACAGGAGATTTGCATATAATATATATATATATATACATACATATATATATATATGCATAATTCATTGTGTATAGACTCACAGTGATTTGATAAATTATTTGTGTTCATGTTAAGTATCATTAAATTTTGCCTATTTTTCCATAGAAATATAAACTGTTTTCAGTAGATCTGGAAAATTTTGCCAACCTTATATTTGTGCGCAAGTTTTTCTTCAATTCCATGGATATCCCAATATGAATTATGAAGTAAAAATGGACAGCAGTAAGTAAAATAATGTGTTATGGAAGGGGAAAGCACAAGGGTACAATTTCCAAATTGTTTTCATTTCCAGAATCTATTAAACATAATTGCCATTTAAACTTCGTGCCTCTGTGCACTATATTATTATTGATGACATGGACTGTTTTAGCCTACACTTTCAAAAATTCCTATGCTTTGTTTTTACTGCCATTCTTCAAAAGGAAAAATTGTGCGAACATGATATAGAGAGAAGACAATTAAAATTCAGCATGAAAACAAAGGCAGTAACAAAGTATACTTTTTTACCTTACTGTTGATCTCAACAAATTTGTTTAGATGTTGCTAAAACACCTGGACATGGATAAATAACATTAAAAAAAAATCTAGAAGTGTTAGCACACATGTAATTTGCCTGGTTTTTGAAATAAATAAGACCAGAGACGGTACATTATTATAGTCTCTATGCTTTGATGTGAGGACTGATGACGACTAATGATGGACTTGGAAGTTACTTACTGAGTGCCTACTAATATGAGCCAGGTATTACTCATTCAATAAGTTATATATCCACCACCATTCCACACAGAGCCATAGATAAGTCCTTGAACAAATCAAACGTCTCTGCCTTTACAGAGTTTATGTTTAAATATCATACTAATCCTTGAGAACTCATTCCTCTTAACAGGTGTAGCAACTTCCACAGAAAACCTAAGTCACTTGCTGACAATCACAGTAAGCTAATAGTCAATTCTATCGAAATCCTATTATGGGACTCTAAAACGGGAGCTAAAGGGTCAGACTGATTTGGTTTTGTACCCAGCATCAGTGACCTTCTAAGTTATTTAATTTCCCTGGGCCTCGGGTTCCTCTTTTGCAAAATAGAAATAAGGTTTTCCTAGAAGGACTAGAAAAAAGGCATTTGTCAGTTTGTAAAGGCAAATTATGTTAAAGTCTTCCATTTGTACAGAATTTCTCTCCAACTTTCTTTTAATCTTGTACTATATTTTCACCTTTAAGTACATCATGCATACATTGTGATTAACAGAGTTTTGCAATAATTTTATAGGAATTGAAGCTTATGTAAATTTCTGTTATCCACTCCTGGACAACACTTAATTGATCAGTTTACCAAACAAGAGGGTAGGCCTACCATTTACTTTGTGGAGGCCACCTAAACTACAGCAAAGTGTGTACATTACAATCTTGTGAACTTAACAGAAACAGTATATGGTAATAACAGTATGACTTAAAACTGTAAAAATATGTCCTAAATCTAATGTTACTACCCTTCCACCTTTCATTGGTTACGTGATTTTGCGTATGACTCAGAGTGTTATCTACAACTTCATTCTTTTCTCCTTTGGGAAGAAAAGTAAACTTGGCGAAGGATGAGGTTTTGTTAATGAGATGGGGGCAAGTTCTTGGCTTCAGAAACAAGACTAGACAGCAGAAAGAAAATGTCTCTAATCTCAGATGGGTTTCGTCTTTCCCTAGCCCTGGGTTCTGTAGTAGGGTCTGCTGTGATCCTACAGCAGCTGCCAAACTGCCTAGGCTGTGTCACACCTTCGAGCCTAGCCTTCTCTTCAAATGACAAAGGTGTTAAGCTATGTTGTTTTCAAACATTTGGCAATCAGCATTCCTGTTCAGAGCAGTTGGTTTCAGCCTGACTGAGAACTGTGAATCTTACTAAGACAAGATTTTTTGGATCAACCAAGACTGATTCAAGCATGGCTGTAAGCCATTCTGAAGCAGAGGCTGTGTCTTAAGTTACTTTTTTCTCATTGAGACAAAATACCTAATGCCCAACATGAAGGAAGGAGAGGTTTGTTTCTTACAGTTTTGGGGCTTTTCAGTCCATACTGCTCCAAGGCTGGGGGTGGGGGCGGCTGAGGGGCAATTGTTCATACCCGCTGCAAGCGGGAAGAGCAAACCGTGCAAAAGAGGGAAAAACATGTCTCCTTTCCAACCTTGCATTGTATGTCGGCTCCACCCCTGGGTGAATGCAGCAGTCACACCGCCAATGCCATCACAGGACAACAAATCAATCACAAACGCTAGATTCAGCTGATTCCATGACTACATGAGGCTTGGCGGGCCTAGATACAAACTATAACAGGCTGTTAACCCAAAAGCCTCTCTCATTGATGAAAGGGATGTGGAGAGAAATATCTGGGCAGGACAATGCCTGTTCTGAAGACTGTTTCCAGTTCATACTACCCTACCCAAATGACCAAATTTAATACTCTACGAAGGACTACATTTCATGGCCTTTGTACCTATTGGTAGCTTACAGGTCTCACTAGAACAAAGAGAAGTGGTAGTGGTGGCAGTGGTAAAGGACACAGATCAATCCAGAGATTATTTCAAACATCAGAAAATTCTCAAATGCAGGCCTCCTGTATGCCCAGCTCTTCACTGTGTAAAGGCTGCTACCCACAACTGTGGTAAAAAGATAATCTGATGGGACTGGTAACTTTTCTACTGAGAGGAGAATGAATCTGGTTATATGTAGCTCAACACCAAGACTGCCAAGTCTCCCATTCTTCCAAAGTGGCAAAAGAACAATAGGTCCTATTCTTTGCAGAGTATATAAAGTATCTTTTGAAATTTAAAAAAAGAAAATATTTCTGGCCAAAATTGGTAATATTTTTTGCTTTTCTTCTTTTTTTCCATTTCTTTCCTTATTTCAGACAGATGTTAACATTACACAAAATTGGAAATCAACCCAAGCATTCTAATCCTTTTTAAAGATCAGAATACCAAACAGGGGACAGTTTCTATTTGTAAACTTCCAGTTCCTGGTTTTGAACAGCCATAGTTTACCTTATGTTCTTCCAGAAAGAAAACTCATGTTTGTTTATTTGTTTTTTGCATACCAAGGAATCTAGAGTCAATTGCTGATACAAGGAAGAACACTTCAGATAACAATATCCTGTGTCTTTTATTGTTAGACAAGACTGGTTAATGACCCTTGTAAACATTTCCCAAACTTTACCAAGTAGAAATTTCTGTGTTGATAGTATGCTCAAGTCAAATTCTCCCCCAAAGCAGCGAGTATGGACCAGAGGAGGTTTGAGGGGTAAGGATGATTTTTTTAGTAAATTTTTTCTTCAGAAAGTAGAGGTCAGGGCTGATAATCTAGCCCAAATGTTTACTAAATAACTGCTACATTTGAGCAGCAAAACAGAACAGGGTTTAGGAACTGCTCAGGTATAACGAGTATTAAGAAGCAGATTTTTTCTTTGTAAATAATCATTAGAAGACAAGTAGAGGGGAAAATGCTTCCATCTAGGAATCAGTTCCTCTGAACTGGTATGTCTTGGTCAGTTTGTACTACTATAATAATTCACTGTAGCCTGGTGACTTACCATGTATTATTTCTCATAGTTTTGGGGCTGGAAAGTCCAATATCAAGGTGCCAGCAGATCCTGTGTCTGGTTTACAGATGGTTCTCTCTCCTTTCCCTACCTCATGTCTTTTCTTATAAGGGCACTAATCTCATTCATGAAGGGTCCCTTCTTAACAGTGAATTATTTCCAAAAGCCTTCGCTTCTAATACCACTTTTTTGGGGATTTAGGTATAAACATGAATTTTGGGGGGGATACAAAAACTATCCATAGCAAGATAAAACAGTCACTACCATACTAAATGAGTTTCCTGGTTAAATTGTTAGAAACACAAGACTCAACATCTGGATGAATAGCTACTCATCCTAAAATTCATGCTGGGTTAAATTAAATACATTAGAAATGAAAACAAGTATTTTTCAAGTGTTGAATAGTGTCTCCCCAAAATTCATGACCTCTAGAACTTCAGACTATGATCTTATTTGGAATAAGGTCTTTGCAGATGAGATTAAAGGACAGAGATAAGATGAGATCATACTGGACCAGGGTATACTCTACATCCAGAATATTTTTTAAGAGATAGAAAAGGCTACATAGTCGAGGTGGCAAAGTGAATTATGTGGGGACAAGCTAAAGAATCCTAGGGGCTACCAGTGTCTGGAAAAGGTAAGGGAGAACTCTCCCTCAGGGCCTTGGGAGGGGCTCAAGACTGGCCAGCACCTTGATTTCAGACTTCTGCATTCCAGAATGACGTGAAAATTAATTTTCCGTTGTTTTAAGCATTCAAGTGTGTGGTAGTTTTTTCTGGTATCCTAGAAGACTAATATATTATACATTAAATACTGAGTATCAAGGATTACTTTTTTGGTAGTCTTTAATTTGGAGAAGGAAATTCCTTCTAAAATTTTACTACAGTTTTGGGTTATAAAACAGTATTTTGAGAATAAAGAGCAGTTTCACCTAATTATTAGCAATAGCTACACAGAAAACAGATACCGTTTATTTTCTAAATCTACCTCAAGGTGAACTGCAAGTTCCTATGAAAAATGTGGAGCAGTCACTTTTTAGCAGTTACAGTACAAACTGCAGAGCTGTGCTCCTTAACTGAGGAAAAGAGGTCGTGGCTCTTAAACTCTGGGCAGCCTAGGGAATAACCTGGAGAGCTGGATTAAAATGAGGAATCCTAAGTATGACTCCCAGAAAGTCTTAGCTGGCCAGGATCAAGGAGTCATCTTTTTTCTGGAACTGGAACTCAGGACCTTGCACTTGCCAGGTAGGTGCCATCATCTTTAGTAAGTGAATGCTGCCTACTCAAATTATTTTAAATTTAAGTTGAAAATATTTTATGCTCTGATCCACATAACAGTGGATTAGTCAATTATAATTGCAACCAGTTGCTAAAGATTGTGTTCAAACACTTGGTGATTTGATTAGAACATATTCTCACTTTGGGGCATGGGAGAGAGATTTTTGCTAGGTAGGATTTTGATAACTGGGACACCAAGAGTGCAAAATGATTGGGGTTGGAAAGAAAAAAATAGAGAAGAAAGTAAAGACAAACTCTGTTGCTTGCCACTTTGTCTGCGGAACCTAGTAGCTTCTAAATTTGGTACTGAAAATAATTTTTTGCTGCATTTGGTATGCCCAGCGTATTAATGGTAGTTATGATTGATACTAGGCTAGACAAGGGTAAATTTCCTGACCTCTAATTCAATCCAGTTTCTCAGTCAACCCCCCCATCCTTTACATACTGGGAAAAGACTACTAGGATATAAATAGGTATACAGTATTTTTTGTTGGTACTAGAACATGTAACTTGTAGAAGCCTTGATACAGGGGATATCAACAGGAGTTGGAGAGGAGGTGCAAAGTCTGGTGGTTGGAGGCTGAATGCATAGAGAAGTATGGCTGAGACACAGCCAGGTGAAAGTAGGTTCGTATCACTGCCTTTTGAACATCAGCATTCACTCAGGTGAGGTTATACTTAATAATGTTTTTTCCCGTAGTGCTTAAAAATTAGTATTAGCAAAAAGGTGCTGTGAGTGGTGGTGCATGCCTATAATTCTAGCAGTGGGGAG
>RJWT010018033.1:0-19061 GCA_004365215.1 Cuniculus paca
CTCTAAAAGAGAAGTGATACTCATGTATGAGAAAAATTTTATCCTGTTCTTTGTGGATCAGACAGGCCACCCAAATTTGAGTCCCCAGGGAGCCACGGGAACAAATTGCCAGTCAATTTGCAATCATCTGTAGAAGCACCAGGCTGCTGGGCTGCAATTAGCACAGCTTTGAGAGGCGTCTGGTTGTGCAGAAAGTGAGTTAATTCTTTAATTCTTCGCTAAATATTGACTGGCAGGATTTCCGTTCTCCTGTAGGGCTGTCTTATCAACAGGATGAGAAGACATGGTCTGGACAATTGAGATGAGTAGGAAAAAAATATTAGGCAGTGTTTTTCCACGTGAAGGCATTTTTTGGTAAATCGCTGAGTTATGGAATGCTGAGGTCAGAAAAATCTCTGTTCTTAACACTATCTGTGTTACCTTTTAAAATTGTACTCTTTCATCCTATTTTTCTGTGAGGTTAAACTATGTGCTCTTATGTTTTCCCATTTTTGTAATAGCTAGGTAAGTTTTGTGTAGCTTGTTATCATTCAAGCTTTCCGTAAATACTTCATTCTGCCCCAGGGAAAACAAAAAGCTAATGTTCTTCCCTTTTATTGCTGATCATATCAGCCCAGGACACATAGTTTGACCCCTTCTGCTCTTGCGCTGCACTGGGGCTTTTCAAATCCACTAAATTAACTTGCCAACAAGACCAAAATTTCATGTCTTACTGTGCTGTGATATCAAATTGGAGCACATACGAAGATAACTGATACAGTAACGTGACAAAAACAGATCGAGAGTTTCTGCCGCCTTTATTGTGAGATTTCCCGACACGCAGAAGCAGGAAGTTAATTTATTTGGAAGTGGATGGTTTAATGTTGAATGGTTTCATACTTAGTCTTCTTGATCATTTTCACCAAGCCCGACAGTTGCTGCTTCAGTGTTCGATTATGCTCTGAGCAGCAAATACCCAACCATTATTGAGTTAGGGTATTCAGTCAAATACCTAAATACCCAATTGATTATGCTTCTCTGAATTTCTTCAGTGAGCTGAAATAAATCTGCATTTGATACTAGCAACTGTTCAAATTAGACGTCTTGGAATTCCTTTTCTTTAAAAAGTGTTTTTATCTTTTCAGCCTTGGGATTTGAACCCAGGGCGTTATGCTTCATAGGCAGACACAGTACCACTGAGCGGCATCCCCAACCCAAGGGATGACTGTCTCTTGATTTAGTTACCTGCCTATGACATCGATGCTGTGAATTTCCAGGATTAAGAGAAAAGACATCTCTTACGCAAAAAAAAAACAAAAACAAATTCCACATGCAAACTTGAAAGTGGTAACTTTGAATTTTAGATAGAGACCCGTTGAAAATAAACCTCAGTGGATCTGGGAGAGTTGTCTGAGCTTCTCGTGTTGGCTTGTCGGTTGCTTCTGCAGTTTAACTCGGCCGCTAAGCAGCTGATCGAATGGGATAAGCCTCCCGTGCCCGGAGTTGACGCTGGAGAATGTACCTCTACGGCAGCCCAGAGCAGCTCTGCCCCAAAGCACTCCGACACCAAGAAGAACACCAAAAAGCGACACTCCTTCACGTCGCTCACCATGGCAAACAAGTCCTCCCACGCGTCCCAGAACCGCCACTCCATGGAGATCAGCCCGCCCGTCCTCATCAGCTCCAGCAACCCCACGGCGGCCGCCCGCATCAGCGAACTGTCCGGGCTGTCCTGCAGCGCTCCTTCTCAGGTAACCCTCCGCAGGGAGACACTGCTCCGCCGGGAAAGAATCTGCGCGCCGGTGTTTGTTCTCTAACTGAAAAATACTGTTCCTTTCGAACTTCTGAAGGGAGTAAGTAGCTTTTCTGGGTCACAGAGCCTTTCTTCATTTTGAAGGAGGAGAAATGGGGAAGGGAAAACTAACTTGGGTGTAGCAACCCATATCTAATTACTCGGTCATTTTCAAAAGAGAGATCAGAACCTACAAGATGAGTTAAATAACATTTATTAGTTTCACTCAGCAAGCACTCAGTTTTATAAAACCTTCTCATAGCACTGATTCGGAAGTTCTTGCCAATTAAAGCTTTAATTCAGCCCTGACTTAGATGGTCTAGTTGAAACTTGTAACATATGTAGCATCTTGCATTTATATAACTCAGTTTGATATTTAGGCTTCCCAGGCAGAGTCACTGAGAAAGGGTGGAAAGAAACACTTAATTTAAATTAACAGTTGGCCTTGCTTTTATTTGTTTGAGACAAGGTCTTGCTGGGCTCAAACTTCTTATCCTCCTGCCTCAGCCTCCCGGACTGCCAGGATTCCAGGTCTGTACCATCCCACACCCAGCATGACCTTGCATTTTCAGAAAGCTGATTAGTTCTTCAAGATTTTGGACTGTCTTTGAAGATAGCCACACATTTCTCCATGCCAGTAAAAAATACGTGAGATGATCATGAACATTGATTCATTAGGCAAACACTTACTGAGTACTTTATTATTAGACCCTTCCTGGCAGTGTGTACCTCAAAATAAGTAAGATGTAGGACTTAATTCCAGTCTACCAAGCAAGGCTAACTGTGGCCCTGCCCAAGTCCCAGGCTTCTGTCATTATCCAATTAGATGACAGCAGTATTTCCCTAACCTGAGGGTCAGAGCCTAGTCTGAAACAGCCTGCCACAAGCAAGAGAAACGTCTCCCTAGTCATGGGTCATTTTTAAAGAAATCATGCAGCTTTTACATTTTTTCCACAATATAGCTTTGGGGTTTCTTCTTCTTTTTCTCCGTCGTCGTCGTCGTCCTCCTCCTCCTCCTTTTTAATGAAATTATTTCCCCTTATTCTTTTATTCCCCTTTAAAGAAAATGAAGGAAACATAACTCTGGTCCTCAAGAAGTTTAAGTGTTTGTATTGGATCACAGAGTAAACATTTACAATACAACTCTTGGTAGTCCTTGAAGATTTTGTTAAAAATTTTTTTTCGTGTGTATTTGAAGTTATTCCTTAGATTCATACTGTGTGTCAGAAGTTAAATACATCACTTTCTGAATAAAACTGTGGTTGGTTTATTAACTTACGTATTTTCCAGGTAAGTCCACAAAACTTCTGATTTTTCTGAGGGAAACAAGACACACACACGTGAGTGCAGTAAGGATAGGGGTCTTTGTTTTGTTCATTGATAACATCCCTCAGTAAGCACTCAGTAAATAATGAATGAATGAATGAATGAATGAATGAATGAATTGAAAATTGGACAGAGGCGATCCACTTATTTTACATGTATTCATCCCTATAGAAAACATAGACATGGATTGCAGATCAGAGTACTAAATATTGAGTGAGGTGACTGTTAAGATTCAGAATGGAAGATTTTTTGTTAAGGATCCTGAAGCACTGGGCTAATAAAGGCAGCCAATCACTAATAGAATTGATCATTTTTAGTCTGTGTTCTTTATCTCGTGAGCTAGCAACATTGCACAGGGAGGTTTTCTTGACATACATGACCAGCTTCTCCTGAGCCTAGTGATAGCTCAGCATGGGAAGAGCTTTGAAAATTTTTATAAACTTTTGGCAATAGAGAGAATGAGAAGAGAAAGAAAGACAAACTGGGGGTGTGCGTCTTCTGTGGAAAAGTCTGCAGTCAGGTACGAGAATGTCTGCCGCTGCCACACCGGGGCCAGGAGTGAAGACTGTAAAAGCAGAGCTATTTTTGTTTGGGTTTGAGTAGCTTAGGAAACAAGGCTCTTTCTGTGTTCCATTAAAACAGGTTCCCTTCACCCATTCCCCCCTCCTGCCGTATTCCTGTTTTCAGTGGTGGCATTTTGCCTCAGGGAGAAGTTATTTCTAGAAGAGGATGGGAGGTGTTTGAAGCCCTGCCTGATTTCTCCACCTAGGTTTACAGAAAACACCACTTATCCGGGGCACTGTGTACATTGGAGGGAACCACAGCCCACAGGAAAGCTCTGAGTACACATAGCCTGCGCGACGTGTTCTCTATTAACCGTGGAGATTGGTGTAGGTGGGAAGATGGCTCATGGCAGACTGTCCTTCCCCCAGCTCAGCAGAGGACCCATCTGCAGGCTGCAAAGAGGCCCATTAAGTGCCTCTTGGTATTGGCCTGATTTCTGTGTTTTTTTTTTTTTTCCCCTTACTCATTATCATCTTTATCCTGTTTTCAGTCCTCTTACTGTTTTTTAGTCTTTGTATATTAATGGGGTTTAGGCTTGATTACATTTATTAGAGTATTAGAAGTAAGAGGCCTAATGAAATTTAGGATTCATTTTTCTCTCATCTGAACAAAACCTAGCTCTAGGCAGTCAGGGGCTGGTGTGGTGGCACCATAGTTCCTCAGCACCTGCCAGCTCACCTTTCCTCACCGAGAAGAGCCTCGTCCATGTGTTTCCACGTGGCAGTTAGAGATCGTATTGCCACACGCAGGTGTCTGGATGCTGAAGGCAGAGAGGGCTTGCTTGCCATTATATTTACTGACCATTGAGTGGTGACTGAACTTGGAAGTACAGAGACTGGCCCTTCGAGGCGGTGCTGTCGGGGCAGGTCTCCAGAACAGGCGTGCGTGGTTATCTGTGGTTGGCATCTATAAGAGCAGTGACGGTGCACACAGCCATGACATTTCGTGCGCTCTTCTGACCACACCTAGGATATTTTTTGGTCCCTGCCAACTGGAAGAGTGCTTCATACTATTAAGTGTTTCTGTGGTGTCTTTGTATTGTCACTGGCCTCAGGGGAAGCAAGAAGTCCCGTCCAGCCACTCCCTTTTGCTTTCGCCAACTCTTTCCTCTCCTCACTAGTCCTTTCTTGTGGAAGAGACTGAACTAAGTCTTGCAGTTACGTTTGATGGGATGAGCACAGCAGAGCCTGAGGCTGTCTCTTTTGGGGAGTTTATTCTGGACGCGCTCATCCCCTGCTGGTTTACTTCTGTTTTTTAGTCTTTCTTCAGTGACTTTGTCTCTTCCTTGGCTCCCCTGCTCAGAGTAGCCCTGTGTTGAAGTTGTGCTTGCAAAGTTCTTGGTGTTTTGTGCTTCCTTTCTTATCTGTGGTGGCAGAGACCTTAGGGATCCTCTGAAGACCAGAGACATACAGTGATTTATCCCAAGACCATGAGGTTACTGGCAGCTAATTGTTCTGACTTCTACACTGGAGCCTTTAGAGAAATGTCAGTCAGTAATTAAATCTTTCTCATATATTTGTAGGGTCAGTCCCAGAAAACTGTGTTGTTTTCTGCTCCAAAGGTTCTTTGGTAATGACCCTGTACTTTTTAAGAAACTACCTTTTTTGTATGGTGCCATACTTGCATATGTCCTTGGAATGTGAATATAAAATGATTTATAAGGATGAAATACCTAAAGGCTTTATTCTAGAATGAAAAATCAGTATGCTTTATATTAGAACTTGTCTTAGTTACGTTCTTGTCACTGAGACACACCAGACACCCACACCCCTAAGGAGAAAAGGTTTATTGGCTCATAGTTTGTAGCGGTTTCAGTACACATTTGGCCGGCTCTAAGGCAGGGCGGAAGGGTGGCATGGCGGCAGAGCAGCATGGCGGCAGGGCAGCATGGCGGCAGGGCACGGCAAAGGGGAATTGCTCAAGGCTTGGCAGGCAGTAAGCAGAGATGAAGGGAGGAGGTAGGGACCCTTCCAGGCCACACCCCCCAGTGACCCCCACCTTCTCCAACTAGGCTTTACCTTCCAGTGTCACATTTAGCTATAAACTCATCAGTGAAGAAATCCACTGATGAGTATCATGCCCCCATGATCCACTCACCTCCCAAAAGCCTTGCCTATGAGTGCATAAGGCTTTGGGGAGACAGCTAGATATAGAGAATAACAAATATTTTATAAGTAGACTGTAGGTCATAAGAGAACCAGACACTGACGGCTTGGGGAGAAAGAAGCTCTTTATTAATGGCACCCCTGGATCTTCTTAGGCTCATGTGTTAGCATTAATTAATCTATAGACTAGAAATTGCAGATATATTTCAAAGGATTGTGAGTTCCATGTATAACTCAGATTTATTAGTGGAAATAATTTGTGTGCTGTAGTGCTGATAATCCTTGACCTTGGTAGGGCTTCACCTAGTGGGAAACCAAGTTTCCTTCAACCCCTTAAAAGGAACTAATCTCTTAACTTTTCTTCATTGTCATAATCTTTTTCTTAATTTATGAGAACTGAATAAACCATGTTTGGCACTACATTTTTATTATAAGCCTAGAATTTTTGGTGTATCATTGTTTCCTTGGAGAAACAAAACACCAGCCAACCACATAGCTTCCATGCATATTGGAAGAAAAGCACTGTATTTGTTCAGGAGCCCCATCCCTCCTTCTGCAGCATCAAGCAGCATCACTGCATTCTGCAGCTGGACCTGTCCTGCAGCCTGAGTGAAATTGATTGAGTAATTGAACACAGGCAATGAAATGACCTGAGTAACTCAATTTCTTTCTAGTAAATTAATCTTGGGCCGTATCATGGATAAGACACCTTTGAAAACAATTAATTTGGCTTGACATTGTTCCTTTAAAGGTTTTATAAATAATTGCCTGCTCTAGGCATGTCCAGGCAGGTGCATTTTAATTATGCTTCCCCACTGAATGGTAGAAGTCATGAAAAACCATCTTAAAAACAGCAAATACCTCAAGAATTTTACATAGATTTAACACATCGATAGGTGAATATTCAGCCAGTCTTAATGGGATCCTTGGCGGAATTGTTTGAAGGCTTGTAGAGCCCAAGGTTGACCATCTGAAAGGTCAGTGATTCATGGTAGCATAAACTGGAGGCAGCACGTTGTTTTGGAAGCCAACAGCAATTGAACGCTGTGTGTAAAAACATCATCGTGACCAGCATTTGGCACATGGCTGTCCAGTATCCTGCAGAGTGCCTGATACATGGCAAGTAATCAGTAAATTTGGGTTGAATAAACTGCAAGGGACTCTGCCTTCTCAAAATCAAAGAAGGTACAGATTTTTTTATTCAGCGTGACTTCCTGCAAGTATAATCTGTTGTATTAAACATGGTCTTCTTTTTAGTAACTTGTCTTTTTCTTGGTAGGTTCACATAAGTACCACCGGGCTCATCGTGACTCCACCCCCAAGCAGCCCCGTGACGACGGGCCCCTCATTCACTTTCCCGTCAGACGTTCCCTACCAAGCTGCCCTTGGAGTGAGTATGGTTTTTCTGTCTCTCCCTCTCTTTTAGGAACACAGTCATGTTAACCTGGCACGTTCTACCCGCTAACATCTGCCGTCACACCAGCGCTTGCCAGTGGAATGGCTCTCTTTCATCTGTTAGCTCTGCTCATCTGATGAAGAGTTAGACATTCTCTTGCCTGCAGCCTGCAAATTTTTTAACAATGAGCATCAACTTCAGTGGTCTGAAGTTGTTAGAAGAACTCTGAAAAATACATTTCAATTTTATTGCAGTTCAACCTAGTTTCCTGCAGGTTTAGCCTTTTATTTCTTTGGCAATTCTAGATCCTGCTTATTTCTTTTAAAGGCACTTTTATAGAAATATTGAGAAAATGGGTCTCAAAGGCTAAACGGTTTGCTTTCACATGATAAATCTCTACATTTAGGTTTCCTCTTTTAGCTCCTTATCTTCTGTTGATACAGTACATAGCTGTGGTACTTGCGATCTTGACTTTATGTTTTTCCTTTTAAAAACATACCATTCTATAGGTAGAGTCTAGTCGCTAATTGGATGGGAGAAATTAATTGGGACAATTAGAATAGACACAAAGAAGAGGAACATAGTAGAAAAAAAGTTGAAAGTGAAGAAACGAACAAACGCAGCATTAGATAGCAGAGAAACACCATAATCTCTACTTCCTAAATTGTAGGCAATAGAACTACAAGGAACTAGCAATTGTTAGACATTTCTCATCCAGACTAGTGCCTTGGCTTACACTTTTAGACTATTCGTTCCAGCACTGAGTGGAATGTGGACAGAAAATATCACTAACTCAGACTGCCCCTGTACCTGGACCATCGCATGACCCCAACCCAGTGTGCACAAGTAATGCGTGGTGATGCTCTTAGAGAGACGGTGTGGCTTGATGATGGATGTACAGAGTTGAGATGAAACATGTCTGAATTTGAAGTCCAGTTGAGCCACTTGTTACTTAACCTTGGAAAGTTCCGCAGCCTCTTCAAGCCTCCATGTCCCTACTTGTAAAATGAAATTGACAGTCTCTGTGTCACAGAGTTAAAACATAGAGAGGGATGCCTACGCGCTGATCTCATTATTGGCCTCTGTGTAGGACTGTTGTAAGGGGAGTCTGTGACATGTGCTGCTGTTAACCTAAAAATGCCTTGGCCTAGTTCACTTTGTTACAGTGTTCTTTGCCATCTGTACCAGTAATAGCAGGCTTCGAAGCAGCTGGTTTGTTTTTAGGTTGTGGACTTTATATATGTTGTAAAGATTATATTTCTTCTGCCAGACTGCTGAGAGCCAAATTTGTAACCTCCCAGTGAGGAGGACTTCACAATATATTGGTCAAAATGTTGGCTCCATCTAGTTTTACTACCTTTGTTTTCCATTTGCTTTGTTTTTCTTACTTCATATTTATTTTATTTGATAACATTTTATAAATAATTGAAAACCGATTCTGAAACAAGATGGGGTATAAATAAATGCAGAGTTGTTACCTAACTTGACTTTTGAAAACTTTTTACAGAGTTAAGCATATTCTTTATTTAAATGGAAGTTAATAATGTTCTCACTAGAGGTTGAAGTCCTCCCCCCCCCCCACTTTTTTTAAATGTTCCCTGAACAATTATGGTTTCCTTGATAGTATAACTGGTGAAGGAGACATTGCCTTAATTCATTTGGAGAGAAGATGAATTTCAGTTAATATTTATTAAATTTGGTTTCCATGAGATTCTGTTATCCCTGGATGTTTGACCAAACCCAGATTTCATAACTGTCCTGCCTTCTACTCTCCAGGGGAGACTCTCCCCTTTCCTTCCCACTTCCGATATGGGTATGCCACCCGTTGGTACTTCCATTTCCAGATAACTGCCTTGTGTGGAAAAATTCTAACTTATTTCTTAAAGAGGGAAAAAAACTTAGTTTTCTGATCTTACAAAAAGTAATTAGTGGAAAAGACTTAGGGGTGATTGAGTTTCAGCTCTTATGAGCTGAACATTTTACAATGTAGTAAATGACCAGTTCCTCTTAGCTGGGGTCTTACTCTAGGGCAAGTCAGTGGGACAGGTCACAAGAGAGTGTAAATATATAAAAATTAATTTACGTTCAACTACTTTATCCTAGGATTATATAAGAAAGCCTGCATGTTAAGCAAGAGAAAGACTTATTAAACAGTATGTCTACCGTGCCAACTCCGTTAAATGAAAAATTAATTATAAACAGGCTTGTCCACCGTCTCTAGAGATATCTAGATCTCAAAGTCCCTGGTAGGTTGGCAGAAATGTTTTAGATTTAATATGTTAGGTTTAAGTAGAAAAATCTCAATATCGTGTGCCCTCTGCATCTTCATTAATTGTAGCAAGTATGCTATTTAGAATTTGAAATATTTCTGAAGGTTTTGAGTGCTATCACAGGCAGTAGTACGCAGGTTAGAAGAAAAGAAACCAGGCTTTTTCATGATGTGAATTTATAGGTAATAAATGCTACCACTAGACTGGGAAATGAAAATTATTTCTAGTGCTTTTTTCATAAAATTGAGACTTTTTAATCTTTTATGCAGAATGAAGTTATGAGCATATGTCCCCCTGCATTTCACATGTAACAGTTAAAATGTCCAGCATTATGAACAAAATGGGTTTTACTGTTTTTCTATTTATGAGACTTCAAACCATAAAAGTATTTTTTTAAACTGATTTCTTGGATTGAAGAGAGTGAAGATCTTAGTTTTGTGTCCTGTGTACATGGAAGAAGAATTGTTTAAATAAGTGACTAATAATCCCTGATCCTCTGTACCAGCTGAGAGTTATTTGGCCGTAAAGTGTCACAAGGTAGCCAAGGTCAGTAAAGGCCAGACATCTGCCATGGCCAATTAGTAAACAGATTTAATTCCCAAATTATGTAACTGTAATTAAAATTTTACACACACATGGCTGATAGGCTATATGCTATATAAAATGTTAAATATTATTTAATTTGTGAGTATATTTATTTAATAGTCGAGTATTAATTGCAACAGTAGAATGCAAGTTGGTAGAAAAACCAGGCTTTTTATGGTGTAGATTTATAGGCATAAATGCCACCACATATGCATTCTGTGTGTGTGTATGTTTGTGTGTGTAAAGAGACAACTCACGTGATATTAGCTCTCAGAAGAGCCAGTGTATGATAGTCTGTTATAGCCATTGGTGAAGACTACACGGAACGTGGTGCCATCAACAGGGTAAGGGGAAGACTCTGGAAGTAGGGGAGTGGGACCACAAAGCTTGGTGATTTGGGAAGTAAAAGCAGGACCTTGGGAATTGGCAGGTGTTGGGAAAATCAAGGTGAGGGGTAGGATGTGGTCAAAACTTTCATACCAGTATTAGGAAAGGACTCGCATCTCAGGAATGGAAGTGTTTTGATCATATTGTTCTGAGCACTGTTAGAAACACAGAATGTTTTCTCATTCATGAAACACTCATCGAGGGTCCCTTTATCTTCTAGCTACAAACTTAGGTGCTGCAATACGACAACAACTAGAATAGTCCCTGACTTCAGTCTCATGAATTATAACAGTAGCTTCCACTTTCTTGAGCTTTTGCTGTGCTCCAGGGAATGGGAAAGGTAGTTTATGTAAACTAATTTATAATTATTAACTCATCTTGTAGATTGGTATAGTATGGCATAGTGACCTTATATGATTTACACAATTAACTAGTATAGAAATCTCTTTTCCATATAGATTAAATGTACAAAAATTACCATTTTTGCATACAGATGGAAATGCTGCTGGAATTGGTAATAACACAGTTGACTTGAGGGAGCATCTTCAAGCAGTAGCTTGAACTGTTTCCTCCTAGTGTTCTGGGTATACTTGAGTCAGAAAAAACCATTTAGAGGTGTTGCTGTTCAGGGTTGAAAGGCGGTTGATTGGAAATCAGATGTTTAGAAAGAAATTATGGTGGGTTTAGAGAATATGAAATGGTGTTTGCCCAGGGGACCCGTTTTGTACCCTGAAAGTTGTGTGAGGGAGACAGACACACATTAGAGACAGTTGGAAAGGAAATGAGCCTTTTATTGTCAGTCGAACTTGTGCCTGAAACCCCAATTCGGAGTGCTGTGCTGATAGCCTGGCCTGCAGCCTTTGCTGCAGACTTGAGACCTACGGGAGATTTCCCCCATCCTTAGCCAAATCCAGCTCTAACCACTCACTTGGCGAAGTGCATAGAAGGGTGAGGGGAGGAAGGAGTGTCAGAAAGGAGGAGGGGTTTTTATCCAAGTACTCGAGCTTCTCACTCGCTATGTCTACTAGCAAACGTGGACTTCCCTAGGGAGTCACTCCAACAAAGTAGGGAAGTCAAGGACTGTCCTAAGAGGCTGGGCCAGGGTTGGAATTTGTCTCCTTTTCTGACCACAAAGCCCAGGCTGCTTCTATAAGGCAAATCTGGCTCTTCTTTTTCACCCCAGTGGGTTAAGACTGGGACATGGTGAAAGATGGCCACTTCACATTAGCAGCCCACTCCTGAACAAGTGAGCTGTGTTCCCAGCAGGTCCATAGACCTTTTTTGCTGGTAGGGAAAACTCCTTCTTGGCCCCTGATGCTTGTGCTGGCCCAGACTGTACAACAGTAGGCAGGTTCTCGGGTCAGCTGTGGGCCAAGGAAAGCCTGTGGTTTGCTCTATAGAAATTTCAGGTCTTGCAGGATAGCAGGCTGCCCGAGGCTCCATACATAGCAGATTACCTTTTGAACTTCCACATCACCAGATTATTTCAGTTTAGGTTGTTTATAAAGCAGCCCACAGAACTTCCTCGTGTGGTCCAGCCCTATCATTTTACCAACCCTGGCGGAATGAGCAGCATCTAGGAATCTGATGTTAATCAGGCTTTCTCTCTTGGTCTTATGTACATTTACTCAGCATTAGGAAAAAAATCTGCCCAATTTTATTAAGACATTTCTTGTTTCACCCACAAAGCGACAGGGGAAAACTGTATTATCTCTTAGGCACAATCTTTGGGATTTTTCAGAGTATCCTGTTTTATGCTACATCTCAATGCCTGATCTTTATTCTTTGCAAAAGTAATTACATGATTCATTTGCTTTCTACATTTTATAACTGTAAGAAGTAACCTTTCTTTACATTTTGCCTTTTTCCTCTTAAGGCTGATTTAGTTCAGCTTCTCTTTATAAAGGTAAGATATAATAGGCCATCTTAATTTCCTTGCTGAACACATGCCATTTGTCTTCTGCATTTCCACAGCCGCACTGGTTTGAGATAGAACCTGGGAAAGATGTGAATGGAAATCAGCAAGGTGGTAATTTGGCAGTTTCTCCATGGATTACTCTATATAGTACAGACTTGTCATCTCACCTGTCAAGCCACTGACACATTATCATCTTTAAGCCAGTAAGGTCACATTGCTGAGTGTTTTACTAAGATTATCTTTATTCCTCTCTACTTGGCCACTGGAAGGAGGCCAAACAGAATGAATGCTTGACCTTCAACTGGTTAAAGTTTGTAGAGGCAGCACATGCAAATTCTAGAGCTCTGATGAATCTGAATGCTACCATGTTTTATATGGAGAATATGAGTGACTTTTTCATGACTTTCTAACGTTTTGAGCCGACCTCTGCCTTGTCCAGGTTAGCACTCTCTAAGCAGCTCTACGCCTCATTTATTTCTGCACTAAATGTTCTGCTGCAGTGCGGGAAAAATCCTTACCCACAGTCATGTTAGCAAAAAAATTCAGTATCACGTGTGGAACGGTTGCGACACATGTACAGAGATTTGAATTTTTTCTACTGTGTTGTTTCTGAAACCATGTACATTAATAGAGAGATGAAGTACATGTTGATGAGATCAAAAATTTTATTCCAAAAAATGGAAATAAAATGATTTGTGAGCTATGTTAATGAATCATTGGATTTTTCTCATTGATATGCTGATATGTAGAAGTCATTTATGTTTCCTAGGTATATTCTTTAGTCTCCTTATTTTTCCTTTGATTCTAGTTTTTACATCTAGTGCTTTAAAGATTTGGGGAGAGCGAGGTAGGGGTTCAGGCAGTCTTTGTGTGCTTCTTTTCCCAGGAGTTTCAGTCTATAGGCCCTTAAGAATTATCTGGGGTTTATAGATCAAAAAGCAACAATTGCTCCATTGATTTTCAAAAGGCATGGAGTCCTGTAGGCAGAGCCCCATTAGGCTGTGCCCATAAAGAAACCAGCAGCTTTTCATTGGTATACTTGTTAAAGATTACCAACCCTTGATAGTTCTAAATTTCAAAAGCTGGCAAAGTTAAAAAAAGAATAAGCCAAAGTAGCAACAATAGCCCAGTGATGGTGGCTTGCTATTGTTTGAGCTTTTTGGAGACCACGCATCAAAAGAAATTTTCTTCCAAAGGAATGGTTTGAGATGTGGTGCAGCTAAATTGTTGTGTGTTGTGTTTAAGTTTCGGGTTACAGGAACAATTACAAGTAAGTTCCTAGTAAGCAGCATGACATTATAGTGGCCCCTTCGAAAGGCTTTTGGATTCTTGCCTCAGTCTCTACTTGAAAGTGCTATTAATCTTAAAATTATGTGCAATCGTTTTGTTTTTTTTTTTTTTCTTCTCCTCCCAAGGTTGATTACTTACCTGTTTATTGAAAGGTTGCTATGTTTTTAAGATGCATTTTAAGGGGCCTTTTTATAGGAGGTAGCCTGCTGGTTCTGCTCAGTGTGGATTCCATTAAGATCTTGTTGTGTGGATTTCTGATTCCTTTCCCTCCCACCTTCCACAAAAGATCTAAATAAATATTTTGTTACTCCCCTCTCCCTTACCTCTTTTTGTACCAGACTATGAATCCTCCTCTCCCCCCACCTCCTCTCCTGGCTGCCACTGTCCTCACCTCCACACCGCCAGGCGCTACCGCTGCTGCCTCTGCTGCTACTGGAATGGGACCGAGGCCCGTGGCAGGATCCACTGACCAGGTTGCACATTTACGGCCTCAGACTCGCCCCAGTGTGTAAGTGAGGGTGTCGCTTATTACTGCTAATGCATTCATTTACAACTGAGCCAAAGAGCAGAGTGAGAGAGACACTGTTGTGATAGGAGCTAGTGACAGGCTTCCAGCTCACTGAGTGGTTTGTGTGCTGCAAACTTCTGCCCGGTCATGCATTTAATTAGGAAACTACTGAGACAAAATGGGCCTAACACATGAGCAGCTAGGGTAGCAGGCCTGCTGGGTAAGGGCCTTGCATGATTTTGGGAAACATACTGTTTGGTTCTTCACAATATTGTATGTATATAGAACTGTTCTTTCTGGGGACTGGGGGAGGGGTGGGGTACAACTCCCATTAGAGCTTTCTGTCTTCATTTTCATTCCCTGCAGTAGGATGTCAAGGAATAGGAAGGTATTCCACAGAAATCAGATCTACTTGGAGAATACATATAAAAGGCTGTAAGTCCTCAGCAATAAATATCCAGAAATGTCTAATTATCTTGCCCACAGTTTACAGAGGGCAGCATGCAACAAGATTTTTGTGGATCCTATACTGTGTGAGTTTATATCTTACCAGTTTAGAGCACTGGTAAGAACTGCAGGTTAGCGTTGCCTGCCTCATTTCCATGTGTTGCATTGTGGAGTTGTTTTGTACTCTATGCGCTAGCGTTTCTTTTCCTTTGACTTTTAAAATTCAGTCTCCTTCCTGGCTGAACATACAAAAGCAGGTGCAGCCCAAGCCTCTGGGTTCAGCTTGTATAGCAAAGGCAACATATTGTGCTTTCCAATGGAGTTTTATACCATATGTCCTCATTTGGGGCTATTTCCCAAGGCTGACAAGTGCCATTTGAAGGGCTCAGTTTTCCCAGTGGGCACCTAATCCAGAGCAGTAAGTTAGGCACTCTTGCAAACTGTGTTAATGCTTTCACACCACACAGATGCCAGTTGGCGGATAGACACTTCTACCCTGAGAGGACCAGGTTCAGCAGTCCTCAGGCAGGAAGGCTTCTGTCTGTAACCTCTTTCAAGGGAGACTTGCCAACGCTGCTTATGAGTTAAAAGATTATACTTTCATTCTGCATTTGTACAAAATATTCATGACTTTGTACCCAGCCTTAGTTTTAAGCATCTTGGTGTTTATCAATTAGTCTGAAATCAAGTTTTTTTTTTTTCCCTATTCTAGGTATGTTGCTATATATCCATATACTCCTCGGAAAGAGGATGAGCTAGAGCTGAGGAAAGGGGAGATGTTTTTAGTGTTTGAACGTTGCCAGGATGGCTGGTTCAAAGGGACATCGATGCACACCAACAAGATCGGGGTTTTCCCTGGCAATTACGTAGCTCCAGTCACAAGGTATGGTTTTGAATACATGGTTTACTAAGTTCTAAACAGAGTATCTTTGTCCTTTTCCAGGGCTTTCAGTCTATTCACATTCGTCCTCACATTATAATTGCCTGTTACCTAGCCAGATTTTAAAATCCATATCTGTATCTGCTAAAATCCCTTTTGATGCTAAGACTCGTACCTTACTTTCCACTTGAGTGTGTGTGAAATTATAGGTTTCCACCAATACATGTATAGATCGTAAGTTGTTTTCTTCAATATACATGTGAGAAATCTCAACTCTACTATTTCCAGTATTTTTCTATTAGCAAATAAAAGGCACAGTATTTAAGATAAACAAAAGCTATATTATTACCACTTTCATGTTTATATAGCGAGTACTACATACTGGATAGGCAGATTTCTGAGCACATTACATTTATTAACTCTTCCTTAAACAACTCATTGATGTAGTTGCTGTTATTATCTCCCACTTAATAGCTGTGGCAGTTCAGAGATTTAGTAACTTAGCTAAGATTGCAAAGTGAAGAAGTTTTCAAAGCTACCTGGTCTGGACCTCTGTTTAGTCCACTGACTTGGTAATTATTTCTCAATTCTATTGATTAATTATAATACAGTCAGAAATTAAAATTCCTTAAATACATCATAGATCTATTTTAAATAAAGGTAGTATTACTCCCAGAGGACATTGGGTGATACCTGGATATAGTTTTGCCACCACTGAGTGTGAGAGACACTGCCAGCATACAGTGGATAAAGACCAGGGATGATGCCAAGTCCTGCTGCACGCACGATATTCCCACTGCAGCTACCACCAAAAGAATAATATGGCCCAAAATGTCACTGAGGCTGAGAATCCCAGTATAGGGTGATAAGAACTTCATATATATGAAATTCTTCCTTACTGTGGAAAGTAGCCTGGATACTGAAAGAAATGAAATGTAATGAAATTTACACTGAGGGAGCCCTGGTGTTGGACTACTGGGCTCTCTAATAAATAAATGGCCCAGGTTTATCTGTGTTACATCACCCAACAACCTCCCCCCGCCACCCCATTTTAAACAAATGGCTTAAGGAACTGACATGTTTGTCAGCTGTTGGCCTTGATTTATAGGTTGGCCAGCAGCCTAATCAAATGAAAATCGCTATCTTTGCAGATGGTGACAGAATGTTAGCTTTAATTTGACTTGCAAATTTTAATCAATATAAACCTTCTATTCTGTAGATATTAAAATCTGCATTCAAGGTACAGCCCATCCAGAAAATGGCAGATAGAAGCTCCCTCGTGCAAAAAATAATAATAATGAATAAGGGAAATACAACAAACAATGATACAAATGAAGTTAACGAAGTTTTGTAAGATTCAAAAACAAATTATGTAAAAATTTCTGCTTGTTTTACTCTGGAAAATGCTTGCTTATGATATACGTTCTGTCATTTATCATGGTAAATAATAAGGATGCTCAAGTTAATGAAATATTCTATATTATATGCAGGATTGTCATTTAAGTGAATTCAAAGTAATGAAAATAGATAATAAGGTAGATGTTTAGAGCAGACTATAACCCTATAACTGTGCTAATAGTGGAATGATAGAACAAACCATTTTATGCTTGCTCCTCCCTTCAAGGAACTTTTACTTTTGTCAGTATTTAAGATTAAATTTATTTTTAAAAGATACACCACATTTTGTACTTAAGGGCTAAATTACAAGCACTGTATGGTACATAAAAACAGAACAGAGGAAGGAATTCTGTGAAACAGTACCATCATAAGATCTTAAACTTGACTCTCAGGCAAGCCTTCTTGAAATGATGAGCTGTGTGCTGGTTCTTGAAGCATAAATGAAATTGAGATAGGTCAGGAGAATCCAGAGAAGGCAGTCCAAGAGCGTATCTGCATGTATGTGCACATGGGTGTGTGCACCTTACCGTGTGACGTGTCTGAGACAAGTAGAGAGATCAGAAAACAGGAGCAGAGCTGTGGAAACGTGGCTTGTTTGGTAGATGATGCAGAAGGACCTAGGGCCTTAAAGTCAGAGGAGGCGCCTGGCCTCAATATGGAAAGCTGAAACCGGTAACTGTATATTCTTGAGCCAAGTATGATGTGTGGTTTCTGGTAACTCAGAACAATTTCAAAACTTTTGTCTGCCTCGAGGCTATCATTTCTTTGAATTTGCTATTCTTAAAACCTTGTAAAAGTAATTCCATTCATTTTTTAAAATGTTCTGTCTTTAAAGCACTGAGTCATTTTTCTTGCATTTAATTGTTCTGTCTCCCATCGTGCTGATGGATCGGGTTTTCCATCTGTTTCTGTCTTGGCAGGGCGGTGACAAATGCTTCCCAAGCTAAAGTCTCTATGTCTACTGCGGGTCAGACAAGTCGGGGGGTGACCATGGTCAGTCCTTCTACTGCAGGAGGTCCTGCCCAGAAGCTCCAAGGAAATGGCGTGGCTGGGAGTCCCAGTGTTGTCCCCACGGCCGTGGTGTCAGCAGCTCACATCCAAACAAGTCCTCAGGCAAAGGTCCTGTTGCACATGACTGGGCAAATGACAGTCAACCAGGCCCGCAATGCAGTGAGGACAGGTAAGGAGGAAACCAGACTGGAACAACACCAGGAAGAGGGGTTAGCTGCCTACTAGCAGATGATGTAGTTTGTTTATATTAAAATGGTGAATTTCACAAGGAATTAGAAACAGGACTGTCTTGGCACTTCATATCCATTTATTTGGACTAAGCCTGCCCTACATGTTAATCTAAACCCAACCTAAAGACCTAAAGTCTAAAGGCAATAGGCTGATTCCTAAAAATGCTAATGGTGTGGTACCTCAAAATACCTCTACAGTCAAGATTGTATAGTTTCAGATTCTCTGCTAGGTGGTGTGTTATTTTTGATGAATTTAGTCACAAGTATATTTTAGATCCAATATGATCATAAGAAGTATTGGAAACCAACCAAAAGTTTTGGGAAACAATTGTGGGGTAGTATCTTAGTTACTTTTCTCATTCCTGAGACAAAATACACAACACCCAAAGTTAAAGGAAGAAAAGTTTATTTAGCTCACAGTTTGTAGAGATTTCAGTCCATAATTGACTGGCTCCAAGGAAGGGTAGCAAGGCAGATAGACATCACAGAGGAGAAGCAGTTCATGGTGGTTGGAAGGTAGCAAAGCAAGGGGCTTTAGCAGCCTTTTTCTGCCCTTCTATATTCTATCTAGGCTACCAGGATTAGGGCAGTGCCAAACCAATCAATGGACTGAATCAACCACTTCTGAAAAAGCTCCATCTATGACTGCATGAGGCTTCAGAGGAACATCTAGACACAAAACATAGCATTCCACTCCTGGTCCCCGAAGACTCATGCACATCCCTGTATGCAAAAGGCATTTAGTCCATCTCTGAGAGTTGCCAAAAGCCTAACATTTTCACCGTTGCTGAAAAGTCCCAAGTCCAAAAGTCCCTTCTGAGATTTAAGGCAAACTCAGCTGTGAGCCCTTCTACAAATGAAGAGCATGTTTAACACTTTGGACATTCAATGGCACGAGATAGACATTTCCATTCCAAACGGGAATGGAAAGAGGGGGAGAGGGAGAGAGAAAGCAAAGGGAATAAAACAAGTCCA